>JAKWJD010001566.1:0-34084 GCA_027705065.1 Solanum peruvianum | reverse complement strand
AGCCCCCCACCACACATGCTCCACTAATTGCATCTCCAAAATCTGATTTCTTTTTAATACTTAATAAATGAAGTGGAGGCAGCCCCCCACCACACATGCTCCATAAGTCCCCACACTTAAAGTTCAGCCACTAATTAATATCACAATTAGAATTTACATCCTTGCCTAACATTCTTTAAACACTTTGGAACTAAAATAAAATCTCATTTCCCGAACTTACATCTACTAGTTCATGACGCGCACTACGTATAAAATACGAGGCATAACAGTGGCGCGGGGCGCCAGACCCAAAACTTCAGAGCTAAAGTTGGTGTGCTGGCTGGCACGGCACCCAAGGTTAAAACATCAGAGCCCAAAGGGGGGCGCTGGATAGTGCGCCATCCGATGCCCCAGCCTAGAAACTCCAATTCTTCTTACTCTTTTTTCAGCTCTAAAATCTCTAGTTTCGATTGGTTCTTTCCAAAAACACTTAGATTTAACTACATAACCAAATATGCAAGAATCTACTCTTAACGACACCTAATTTCATGAATTAAAATCAATAACTCCTCAAAAACTTCAATAATCAAGAACCTAATAGAAAACTCAACGCTATGCGATCTCACACACCTTGTAGGGATCACCCTTGACAAAATCCACGATCTTTGTTTCAAGAACATAACGATTTTCTTGCTTCTCCTTCTCTTTTATCCTCTTCTTTTCCTTTTTCTAAAACCCTAACTCAATTTTCAAAAGCGTGAACTGATCAAGTTAATTTTAGACCCCTAAGTAATTACCAAAAAATGATTTGAAATAATAGGATAAGGAGAAGACCAAACTACCCTTCAAAATTCCAGTTTTGACTTTCCTTAACTAGACAACTCAACTTCAAATGGACATATCTCACTCATACAAACTCAATATGGAGCAAACTCTGCGGAGTTGGAAAGATAATTCCAAGGTCATTCCTATGGTATCTGGAAGTACACCTATCTCACCATGATCTAAGAGTTATAGTCGTTTGAAGTTGACCCAAAACTCAAACTTAACACAACTTACCTAATTTTCTAGATTTTTCATTCTTTCCTAAAAAATTTCTTTCCAACTCTAATTCTTCCTCATTCTTTCAAATAGCGAGGTGTTACAGATTTGGAATCAAAATTCACTGAACACGCCAGCGAGGAACAGACATCCAATAGGAACGAAGAGGCATTTCTCTGGCTCAACACCGGCCAAAAGGGAAGAACTCTCTGAAGCACATGCACTTTATTTATGGTTCAACATTCGTGTAAGTGAATGTTCAACTTAAAGTGTTGCAAGAAGCAGCGCTATATACTTCTGCATATGTGTTCTGATGGTGCAAGACAAGGGAGATACCCACGTACAGGGGTAACTTTGTACTTAATATTGAAAATATTTCCTTTCGAAGATTTCAAGAACATCTTGCTTGTTGAAGAAGAAAACTCAAACTTTTACTTCTCCAAACATGTGTCCGAAATTTGGTTGTTAGTGATGAATGAAATAGAGAATTCCTTTATTGGTATATCCTTTATTTCTCTAATTGTGAGTACCTAAATATTTAGTTAGGGGTGTGTTTGCATGATGTAGATGTAGACTAGAGTAACAATTTCAGCTCATATAAGTGAAATAGAACCATTTTTTCCATATTAAATTATATGAATCACTCATATTTTCTTAAATGGATAAATATGGACCTCAAGCTATTTAAGTTCATACAAATATGAACAAAATGAGTAAACATGAAAATCCATATATACCCATATATCGCTCTCTTATCATAAAAATCCCTAATTGCACTATTTATTTTTGAAAATAAAATATAAAAGATTGTGGTGGGGGCAAAAGAATTTTGAAAATTTTTATTTAACTTTTTCGGGTGTGGGTGGGAGGTGCCTAGGGTGCGGGTGCAGGTTGGCAAAAAAAATTAAGATTTTTATTTTTTCCAAAAAAAAAGTTCTTATATATAATATTTATTTGGTGGTGGGGTTGCTGAGAGTGGCGGGGTGGGAGGTAGGTGTGGCAATTTTTTTTTCATTTTTATTTTTTTGGGGGGTAGGCCGTGGTGGTGGGGATGAGTGTGTACAGGGGTGGGGGTAGGGTTGGCCAATGATTTTTTTAAAAAAAAATCTTATTCCGAAAAATGTTTTTCTAAAAAAAATTGGGGTGGGGTGGGGCATGTGGGGATGGCGGGGTTGTCAATTTCTTTTTCAAAAAAAAAAAAAGTCCTTTTAAAAAAAAAATTGGGTGGTGGGGGGTTACAAGGGTGGGGGTGGAGGGGTGAGTATTTATAATTTAACTTCGATTTAATCTTTTTTGCTTTTAGGAGATTAAAGTGCGTTACAACCATTTTATCAAAATCATATTGACTAAATCCATATCTACTCATATTTTATATGGATGGATGTTAAAATCGAGTCTGAAACTCAAACGGTAAAAAAATATTAACAAAAATTCCAAAAGGGTATATAAAATTTTATATAAACCAAAACGGTTAAAATCGCTCCGCACGCAGCGATTACTTCAACTGAAAAAGTAAAATCGCTGCTGGGGGCAGCGATTTTGCCAAAAAGTTTTTTATCTTCTTACAAATCGCTGGCAGGGCAGCGATTTATAAAAAAGTTTTAAAAAAAAAAAAAAACATAAATCGCTGCCAGGCAGCGATTTACAAAAACAAAAAAAAAAAAAAAAATTTATGTAAATCGCTGCCTAGGCAGCGATTTACTTAAAAAAATTTTCTTTTTTTTTTAAATCGCTGCTACAGTAGCAGCGATTTATATCAATTTTTTTTAATAAATCGCTACTGTAGCAGCGATTTATTTAAAAAAAAATTTTTTTATTAAATCGCTGCAATAAGCAATTTTTTAAACTAAAAAAAATTAAAAATTTTAAAACAGCGATTTTATATATAAAAAAAATTATAATTAATAGGTGTGATTGGGATGTACTTGAATTCAATTAAATAATTTTCTCCTTTAATTTTTTTTAAAATTTTTTTATTTAAATTCAAATATTATTTAAATTTAATTCAATATAATATCTTTTTTTAGAAAGAAAATATATTTATTACTTTACTTATTTTTAATTTTTTTAAATAATGTATATTTCTTATAAGTTATAACATTTTTTAAAAAATATTATAATTTTTTTTATATATAAAATCGCTGTTTTAAATTTTTTAATTTTTTTTTAGTTTAAAAATTGTTTATCGCAGCGATTTAATAAAAAAAAAATTAAATAAATCGCTGCTACAGAGCGATTTATTAAAAAAATTGATATAAATCGCTGCTACTGTAGCAGCGATTTAAAAAAAAAAATATTGTAAATCGCTGCTACAGTAGCAGCGATTATATAAAAAATATTTTGTTTATAAATCGCTGCTACTGTAGCAGCGATTTATATAAAAAAATATTATTTTTTTTGTAAATCGCTGCCTAGGCAGCGATTATTTATGTTTTTTTTAAAAAAAAAAAAATTATAAAATCGCTGCCCTGGCAGCGATTTGTAAGAAGATAAAAAAAACCTTTTGGCAAAATCGCTGCCCAGCAGCGATTTTACTTTTTCAGTTGAAGTAAATCGCTGCGTGCGGAGCGATTTTACCGTTTGGTTTATATAAAATTTTATATACCCTTTTGGAATTTTTGTTAATATTTTCTACCGTTTGAGTTTCAGACTCGATTAAAAATCCAATCCATTTTAACTCAATCCTTATTCAGTTAATCCGAATCTACCCACTCCACCCATTTGGCATTCCGAAGTGTAGATCTCAATGTGTAGTAATTAAATAGTTCTAGATTTTAATCTAAAATTCGATCGTTGCAAACATGGGTTGACTTCTATAAAACTATTTTTCTTTATAAAGAAAAATAAAGTTCAGTAAGACTTCATTGTTGAGGACATAAGAAATTTTCTTTGGATTAGAGAAAGTCTAAGCTGATTGATTTCTCGTTTAACGGTAGAGCAAGAGATAGTCTAACCCACTCGAGAAATGTTTGGTGTTTTTTTTAATTGAATATTGAATATAGTATTAATACATATAAAATGTTATTCATGTATTGACTGACTTGGAATTGATTAATCAAGGATTAATCAAGGCCTATTGGATTGAAACTCATTTCTGTTGATCTTGTGATAGTGAAACACCCATTGTCATTCCAACCTGGTGAAACTCATTAAATAAAATCTCATTTTCCCAAATCTTCGCCTTTATATGTTCTTGTTTCGGATTACATATGCTAGTTAGCTTTGGCTTAAAAATCGAATAGAGCATTTTGTTTTCTGTCAATCCTTCTGGTTTGACCCCGACTCATATAAAGTTGGAAATTATTTTTGTACATGACCAACTATCCCTTATTTGTGAGGTGTCGTTTAGTGTTGTCAATTCATTAGCATTGTCGCATTGTGCGCAAGATGTGTTAATTCTAATTGATACAAAGAATCAAGTAAGATGCAGAACATAGTTTAAGAATACATAGAGTTAACCTTGGATGCAAGTACTTGGTGCATGTAGTTAAATCATGCTTCACTTTTCGGAGGTGATGACTATTTTTTGAATTTCTTATAGTTATTTTTTTCTGCTTCTCCAAATAATGTCTCTAGTGATCCCAATCAGTTGCGATGGGAAGTGTGACTATAATCACATTATCAATATTAATGCTCCTCCTTTCTATAATTGCATACACTCACTCACTTTTTAATCTCTTAGGTCTCATTACTATTGACTCTCGAATGTTGAACAATAGTAGAGAAGAGCATCATTTATAGTTAAAGGAGGAAGCCTTTAACTTAAATTTTAGAAAATTTTGAGTATTTTCCATGACCTTAGAGCATGGGTATCTACTCTTATCCCTTGAAATTTTGCTCTATCTCATACCACATATAATGATGCATGTGAAGTAGGATTTGTAAGAATTTTTATCAATTAGTTATCCTTTCCATACATTGCAATTTTGAAAATCAAAACCGTTGATTGGAAAAAGCAAGACTACCAAGTACAACATATAACAAACTTTTAGGATAATTATGATGTAGTTGCACATATAAAAAAGTACCAATTCACATTCAACTCCTTCTATAGTAGAGATTATCTCCCGAAAAATGATTGTCATGCACCTGCTTCGCACTGCAACCTAAACAATTTTGACACCACCTTTGCTGGAATAAATGGAAGTGGCATTTCTGACCATTGTAATAAATAAATTATGTAGGTATAGGTTAAAAGATTTTACTAACATATGGTTATCTTTTAACAATTTCTAAGAGAACTATATTTCACTAGAAAGGTTTAAGACTATAAAAGTTGATTGTAAGGAATCCACCAAGTCTTCCAGCACAAGTTAAAGTACATAAGCCCCTCAGCTACAAGTTTCTAAATAACAGTAATAGTACAAAATGCAATGGTCTAAACTCTTTGGCATAAGTAGGATTGGGAACTTTGGGCACTTATGTCACTGTTTTACAATTTATCCCCATAAAAAACTTCATTAAATTTCTATTATATATTATATATATATATATATATATATATATATATATAGTGGACTTGTTAACATGTATCCAAGCTCACTACTGATTTGTACATTATGAAATTCTTAATGTACCTATAGTGAATCTGTTAACATGTCTCCAAGTTCACTACTAAATATCCCAGTTTCTAGAATACCTTTGGAAGACTCAAAAAATTATATTGTATCTTTAGTGGATCTGTTAACATGTCTCTGAGCTCACTACTGATGTTGAATACGTTATTTTTTGCTTGCCTTGCTTCCACAAAGACTTGACTTGAATCTTTGAGATTTTTTCAATTTTTCATATGGTTCTGAAATATGATATACCTAAGATGTTTTTTTTCTATTATATTTCATTTTAATACATTTATTTTATTATTACAGGTCAAGCAATTTTTTATTAGAAAATTTGCTAATTAAATATTTTTATATGACGAACAATTGTGGAAATTATTTCAAAACATTATTTTTATTGGATTTTTATATAATGGTATTAGTTATTTCGTTCAAATAATATATAAGTTTATTTTTTAAGTTATGATACTATAGTTGTTTGGACTAATACTTCCTTTTGTTTGTTTAAATTTAATGAGATATATTATGCTTTATGCATTAATAACAATATTTTTTTGCATTAGACAAACTTGTTGCCTCAACAGACTCTCATTTAATAACAATTTTTTTAGATTTACTAGTTATAGACTATCTCTAGAATTGCAAAGTAGAAAATTTTATTAATGGGTGTGGTTATTATTAATTAAGCAATTGATGGTAAAGGCTTGTGACTTTTTAGCGTCAAATTAAGTGCATTTACTCGCCATAAAAATTAGACGCTAAATGGGAAAAATAAGATGTTTTCACAAGGACATTATGGCATTTATGATTTTCACAAAACTATTATCATTAAAGATAGAAATTTTTAGTGGTAATCTTTTTTGATTAGTAGTTTCAGAATTGATTTAACAACTATTTTAACTACCGCTAAAATTAAGACATTTTAGCAAAAAATTTAACTGAATTTACCGACTAAAAATGTACGCTAGAACATAACTAAATGCTTTAGATTGGATTTAACAACCATCTTAATTGCGCAACCAACTTTTGCTAAAGTTAATTAATTTTAGCAGCAATTTAGTTGGATTTACCATATACAAAAATGATGTTATATGAGCATAACTAACCGCTTTGGACCAAATTTCAAAGTCATCTTAATTACTGCTAAATGAAAAGAGATTTAGTAGCATAAAGCCTAACTTTACCAACACTTGTTCGGAAGCCCGTAAAATTCTTTTCCAACCCCCGATTCAGTGACCAAAAGTCCATTGGTGGGTAAGGGATATAATGACCATTGTTATGACCGCTAACACTACTTTTAATTGCCGCTAAATTCCCTTTTTATTATAGTGTATGTTCCCATCAATGTCCCTATGTTCCAAGACCGAACTCACACCCTAGCAATCCCTTGACTCCCGCCCCCCGTCCCAAATGAGGACATGAGCATAATCAACCATCATTCACCTAAGTCATTAAAACAAGTGTATTTTAGTCTAAGGTTTACTAAAACAAGTGAAGAGTCTAAAATTTATAGACAAACACCAAAACCACTGCAAGATTTTACCCTTCAAAATGTTATAAACACCACCAAAACAAAACAATGAAAAATCACAAGAAATACTCTAAAGCAAGAGTATATTCGGTACACAAACACAAGAGGTGTTAAGGGTCCAGCCCATTTGTTATATCCTTTTTATAAGTGAAAGCCCAATCACTTATTGATGTGTAGCCCATATGTTTTGGGCTTTGTTGACTTCTTCTAGAAGTCTTTGGGAGCTGCTGTTTTCTTCTTGGTGTTTGACGTGAAGAAAGAAAAAATGGAGAGTGTGTGATAGAGAGAGAGAAGCAGATTTTTGAGAGAGGGTTTGAGAGCAGATTTTCTGGACAGCCTTGACAAAATTTCAGTTTTTCGGAGATCCGACCGTTGGATCATTCTGAAATTTTCACAGCTGGTTCACAACATATAGTACTACATCTTGATCAGATTGTCAATCGGAGCTCTTGATCATCTGTTATTGCAGCTGGTGTAACCTGCGTTTTTGGGTGATATTTCCCAATTTCTCTTCTCTTTTGTGTTGGCTCTTATGTATGTTGTTGTTGGTGGGCTGTGACATCCTTGTAGACTGATTTGGGTGTCTTTACCCTCAATTTGCATAATAAGAGAAGAAGAAGGGTGGACTCCTACAAGTCCCGTGGTTTTATCCTTCACACCGAAGGGGTTTTCCACGTATAAATCTCGTGTGTCACTTGCATATTTATTATTCATATTTGCTTGTGATTTTTTTGATGTGTTGCTGATTTGATCTTGGTTATTTAGTGGGTGAATTTCTTTTGGTAAATTGGGTGAAGTATAATTGGTTGATTGTCTTGAAGTCGATCCTTGTAGGTGTTGTATCCTACTTGTGTTGTTTTGCGCCTCCCCCTACATCTGGTATCAGAGCTGAGTGTTAAACCATAGACATGGAGCATGGAAATAACTCTATGGTTAAACTGACATCAACCAATTATTCCATTTGGCGTCCGATGATGGAAGATTTGCTATATTGCAAGGATTTGTTTGACCCAATTGATGTGGATAAAACAAAGAAAGATGACCAGCCCACTAAGCCAGAGAAGATTACAGATAAAGAATGGGAAAAGCTGAAGAGAAAGACCTTGGGGACAATCAGACAGTGGATTGATATTAGCATATTCAATCATGTATCCCAGGAGACTGAGCCGCTTGAACTATGGAGAAAATTGGAGGGTCTTTATGAGAGGAAGACCGCTCATAACAAGGCCTCGTTGATTAAGAGGCTTGTTAATCTCAAGTTGAAGTTAGGGAAGTCTGTTTCTTAGCATCTTAGCGACTTTCAAGATATTATTAACAAGTTGACTGTTATGAAAATTGTTCTTGATGATGAGTTGCAGACTTTATTCCTCTTGAGTTCTTTGCCAGACAGTTGGGAAACTTGGGTTGTGTCCATCAGCAACTCAGCTCCAGATGGTACGCTTTCATTGGATGTCATCAAAGAGAGCATGTTCAATGAAGAGCTTAGAAGAAAGGAGATGGGTGGTATTGATATTTCGCAGGCACTTGTGGTAGAGAGAATAGAGGAAGAAGCAAGCAAGAGTAGAGGTCCCAAAGGGCTGGGCAAGTCAAAGTATAGGTCAAGTCCAAGGATGGGAGAGAACCTATGATATGCCACTATTGTAGCAAGTCTGGCCACATTCAAAAGTTTTGCTACAAGTTGAAAGAGACCAGCAAAATAGAAAAAAATGACCATCATAAAGAGGGTGATGACAAGAATACAGCTGCTACAACTTCTAGTTCTTATGATCCTGTTTCTTTGATATGTGCTATTGGAGAGTGTTGTCATGTTGATAGGTCTGACACTGAATGGATTATTGATACAGGAGCTTCCTATCATTGTGTTCCTAATAAGGAGTACTTTATTGACTACCGAGCTGGAGATTTGGTAGTGTGAAGATGGGGAACCAGAGCTCAGCAAGTGTTGTTGGCATTGGAGATATTCGAGTCCAAAACCAATGTGGGGTGCTATTGACGTTGAGAGATGTTCGCCACATTCCAGATTTCGCCTCAATTTATTGTCTGCTAATGTACTTGATGAAGAGGGTTACAAGCACACTTTTGGTGAGGGTAAATGAAATTGTCTAAGGGTTCCTTGAATGTTGCTCGTGGAAAGCTTTGTTGCACCTTGTATATGACACATTTGAAGTGTGTAGTGGTGAGTTGAATGCTATTGAGGAGAAGAAAACTTCTCCTAACTTATGGCACCGAAGATTGGGGCATATTAGTGAGAAGGGTATAAAGCTGTTGGCCGGTAAGTCTCTTATTCCTGTTGATGTTACTATTTCACTTGACCCTTGTGATCATTGTTTAGCAGGAAAGCAACACAGAGTTTTTTTTCCGAGGACATCTACAAGAAAGAAAGTGAAGTTAGAGTTGGTTTACTCTGATGTGTGTGGTCCTATAGAGGTGGAATCACTTGGTGGTAACAAATACTTTGTTACTTTTATTGATGATGCTACTCGGAGAGAACTTGGGTTTATATGATGAAGCACAAAAGTGAGGTGTTCGGTATCTTCCAGAAGTTTCATGCAATGGTTGAAAGGGAGACAGATTGCAAACTGAAGCGTCTTTGAACTGATAATGGAGGGAGGTGAATACACTTCAAATGAGTTTAAAGCATATGCTCAAGATATGGCATTCGACATGAGAGAACAGAACCGGGTACCCCACAACACAATGGCGTTGTCGAGAGGATGAACAGAACCATTATTGAGAAAGTGAGATGCATGCTTAGAATGTCCAATCTTTCTAAGTCATTTTGGGGTGAAACAGTTGGAACTGTTGTTGTGTATTTGATAAATAGAGCACCATCAGTTCTTTTGGAGTTTGAGATTCCCGAGAGAGTTTGGTTTGGGAAAGACCCCTCTTATTCTCACTTGAGGGTGTTTGGATGCAAGGCTTTTATGCATGTGCCGAAGGAACATAGATTGAAGCTTGATTTCAAGACTTCTCCTTGTGTGTTGTTGGATATGGTGATGAAGAGTTGGTTACAAACTTTATGATCCAGCAAAGCAAAAAGTTGTGAGAAGTAGAGATGGTGTCTTTTATGAGCACGAGATGGGTTTTCATCTCTTGGGTGGGTGATATTAAGACCTATTATTCTAATTTCTCTCATGATGTTTTGATATGCTCATGCCTCATGTTTCTGCTTCAGATGATTAATTAACAGGTGATGCTCCAGAGGATGGTCATGAAATTGATCATGAACATGACCATAGAAGAGGTACAACTGATGTTGTTGTACCACAACCTGATGATGAGCTGTAGATGTTCAACATGGAGAGTCTTCTAATCAGGGGGAGAAATCCAGCCCACAGGTAGAAGAGCCAACACTTAGAAAATCGACCAGAGTTCGTCAACCTTCAAGACTTTATCCAAGTTCAGAATACATCCTAATCACTGATGAGGGGGAGCCTGAAAGCCTTCAAGAGGTCTTGTCACATTCAGGACAAAGACCATTGGCTCAAGGCTATGCAAGAGGAGATGGATTCTTTGAAGAAGAATGAAACCTATGACTTGGTGAAGCCTCCAAAAGGGAAGAAAGTCTTGAAGAACAGGTGGTTGTTTAGAAACAAGAAAGATGACAACAAGCTAGTGAAGCGGAAGGCAAGATAGTGGTGAAGGGATGCATCAGAAAATGGGCATCGACTTCGATGAGATTTTTTGCACCGGTGGTGAAGATGACTTCCATTCGTATGATTTGGGACTAGCTGCCTGTTTGAATCTTGAACTTGAACAACTTGATGTTAAAAAACTGCTTTCTACATGGTGATTTGCATGAGGAGATTTACATGGAGCAGCGGAAGGATTTGAAGTTAAGGGAAAAGAGAATTTTGTTTGCAAGTTGAAAAAGAGTTTTTATGGACTCAAGCAAGCACCAAGGCAATGGTATCACAAGTTTGATTCCTTCATGAGTAGTAATGAGTACAAGCGGACCACTGCAGATCCTTATGTGTATTTTAGAAAATTCTCTGAAGTAACTTCATTATCCTTGCTTGTATGTTGATGATATGTTGATTGTGGGACAAGATGTTGAGATGATTTGCAGGTTGAAAGAGGATTTGTCAAAGTCCTTTGATATGAAAGATTTGGGTCCTGCGAAGCAAATTCTTGGTATGGAAATTGCTGTGATAGAAAAGCTGGTAAGCTTTGGTTGTCACAAGAAAAGTATATTGAACGGGTGCTTGAAAGGTTCAATATGAAGAATGCCAAGCCAGTTAATACACCACTTGCAGCCCATTTCAAGTTGAGCAAGCGTTGTTGTCCTACAACCGAGAAAGAAAAAGGAAAGTATGTCTAATATTCCTTACTCCTCTGTTGTTGGTTCATGATGTATGCCATGGTGTGTACAAGACCGGATATAGCACATGTTGTTGTTGGGAAAGAAAAGGCACTAACAAAGAATGCTGACAGGATAACAGCGGAAGAATACCCAGTCTATACTTTCCCTTTGCGATTTGAACCAAGAGAAGACAAACAACCACAAGCAATATGATAGTAAGGCAGCAAGTAATTCAACAAACAAATTAAACAAGACAATAATAAATCAATCACACAAGACACCAAGATTTACGTGGAAAACCCTTCGATGTGAAGAGTAAAAAACCACGGGACCAAAAGCTCCACTATAATCACCAAGAGTTACAATATTTTTCTCCAAAATTGGCCACAAAACAAGTGCCAAACAACGAGCAACAACAAAATAAGATTGCACCAAATCTAGAGAATTAAAGGAGCAAAATCACCAATTTTGCAGCTACTGTTCACGACAGCAAAACTGAAGCTGCAGGCCACCAAATCCAACTCTGTCAGTTCCTAATCAAACATTGAGATGAAGATAATATGCTGTCCAAAAATCAGCTCAATCGGACAAGAAACGAAGCGGGAATCGCAATTTGAAGTTGGCTATTATGGCTGAAATTTGACTGCGAAAAACTGCTCTTTTTCTCTCTTTTTGGCTGCTCAAAAACTCTCTGTGTATATGAAAATAAGACCTAAATAGGCTTATATTTGACTCATAAGAATGGGCCTATGGTCAAAAAATGGATTGGTCCAAATTGGGCTTTTATTTATCCACATAGGAAGGGAAAAAGACCCATAACCCAACAATTCTCCCCCTCACGACTATGTGGAGGAGACCGCCATCCCGGCGACCATGCAACAATCTTCAAACTTCCCTCTTGGCAAGGCTTTAGTCATCATATCGGAACCATTGTCATTTGTATGAATCTTTTCAAGCTCAAGCAACTTAGAATCCAACACATCTCGAATCCAATGGTATCTCACATCAATGTGTTTAGACCGACCATGGAACGTAGAATTCTTGCCAAGATGTATAGCACTTTGACTGTCACAATAAAGCACATACCTCTCTTGAGCACAACCAAGTTCCCCCAAGAATCTCTTCATCCAAAGCAATTCTTTACAAGCTTCAACGACAGCAATAAGCTCAGCTTCTGTAGTAGATAGAGCAACACATTTTTGCAACCTAGATTGCCAAGACACAGCTCCCCTGCAAAAGTAACCAAGTACCCTGAAGTAGACTTGCGAGTATCAACATCACCAGCCATGTCTGAATCAGTATAACCACAAAGAATAGGCTTCCCCTGTACCAAAACACACAACTCAGACTAGAAGTGCCACAGAGATATCTCATAACCCACTTCACAGCATTTCAATGTTCTCTTCCCGGATTAGAAAGAAAACGGTTAACAACTCCAACAGCGTGAGCAATATCTGGTCTTGTACAAACCATCGCATACATCAAACTACCAACAGCTGAAGCATAAGCATAAGGAACTTTCTTCATATCTTCCTTCTCATCATCACTAGAAGGACACTGTTTCGTGCTCAATTTGAAGTGCATAGCTAAAGGTGTACTGACAACCTTAGCTTTGTCCATGCTGAATCTGCGAAGTACTTTCTGAATGTACTTCTCTTGTGATAATACCAATTTCTTGGCCTTTCTATCACGGACAATCTGCATGCCAAGAATCTGCCTTGCTGGTCCTAAGTCTTTCATAGCAAAAGACTTACTCAACTCTTGCTTCAACTTCTGAATCCTGCAAGTATTATGACCAACAACAAGCATGTCATCAACATAAAGCAACACAATAATAAAGTCACCATCAGAGAACTTTTGCACAAAAACACAATGGTCTAAAGAAGTCTTCTTGAAGCCTGCTGACTCATAAAAGAACCAAACTTCCTGTACCACTGCCTGGGAGCTTGTTTCAAACCATACAAGCTCTTCTTCAGTTTGCAAAACATAATTCTCTTTTCCCTTGACTTCAAAACCTTCCGGTTGCTCCATATAAATTTCTTCATCTAAGTCACCATGGAGGAAAGCAGTTTTAACATCCATTTGCTCAACCTCTAAATCTAGACTTGCAGCCAAGCCTAGAACCACACGAATGGATGACATCTTCACAACTGGAGAGAATATCTCATCAAAATCAACTCCCTTTTTCTGATTAAATCCCTTGACAACTAATCTAGCTTTGTACCGTGGAACTGGATTACCATCTTCATGTTTCACCCGAAAAACCCACCTGTTTTTCAAAGCTTTTCTGTCTTTAGGTAACTTAACCAAATCAAAGGTATGATTATCATGCAAGGATTTAATCTCATCTTCCATAGCATCAAACCACCTTTCTTTTTCTTCACTTTCCATGGCCTCATCAAGACTCTCAGGTTTCTCCCCGTCAGTCAAGAGTACATACTCATTGGGAGAATAACGAGATGAAGGAATTCTCTCTCTACTAGATCGTCTGAGAGAACTCTCTGGAGCATCTATAATTGGTTGTTGGACAACCACATCATCTTGCACTGGAGCATCAACAACCATCATGTCGGTCATTCTGAACCTGATCACCATCTTCATTATCAAACTTGATTTTCATCATTATGAAGATTTTCTTCCGGGGCAATAGTCAAAGGAACTGGATCTACATCAACTAAGCTCTCACTACTCTGAAAATCAGCCTTGTCAGCTTTGTCAAAATCTTCAATGTTTGGTCTTCAAAGAACACAACATCACGGCTTCTAACAAGTTTCTTCTCAACAGGATCATAGAAACGATAGTCAAATTCATCTTGACCATAACCAATGAAGATACACTGCTAGTTTTTAACATCCAACTTTGACCTTTCATCCTATGGAAAATGTACAAGCTTACACCCAAAGACTCTAAGATGATCATAAGAAACATTCTTACCAGTCCAAACTCTGTCAGGGACATCACCATCTAAAGCAACAGCAGGAGATAAATTGATAACATAAGCAGCAGTATTAAGTGCTTCTGCCCAAAAGGAATCTGACAGCTTAGCATCTGAAAGCATACATCTAACCCTCTCAACTAGAGTTCTGTTCATCCTCTCTGCTAAACCATTTAACTGAGGAGTCTTTGGAGGAGAGTTTTCTGATGCCTAATACCCTGCTCTCTGCAATATCTATCAAAAGGAACAATATACTCACCACCATTATCTGAGCGGATGCATTTCAATGTCTTCATGTTTGTCTTTCAACCAAGGCCTGAAACTCTTGAACACATCAAGTACTTGATCCTTGGACTTCAAAGAAAACCCAGAGTTGCGAGAATGATCATCAATAAAAGTCACACAAAGTAAAGTGCACCACCATGAGATCTTACCTTAAAAGGACCACAAAAATAAGAATGTACCAACTCCAGCAAATCAAGCTTTCTTGAAGGCGGATGACTCTGAAAAGAAACTCTTTTCTGTTTACGGCTAAGCAATGAACACATTTCTTCAACTTTGCTTGTTTCACTTCAGAAAGCAAAATTTTCTTAGCCAAACTATCAATCCCCTTCTCGTCATATGACTCAGCCTTTATATCCATAACTCTGATGAAGTATCATTCTCCACCAAATTTACTGAGTCTCTGGATATGGAGCCCTGAAATACATACAAGTTAGACAACTTGTCACCACGGGCCACAACCATCAAACCTCTAGTAAGCTTCCACTGGCCAACACCAAGTGTATTAACATAACCCTCATCATCAAGATATCCCACAGAAATCAAATTCAAGCGAACATCTGGAGCATGCCTTGACATTATTGAGAACAAGTTGGAACCATTGTTACTTTCCAAACAAACTGTCCCAATGCCAATAACTTCAACTTCATGATTATTGCCCATTTTCAACGTTCCAAAATTACCTGGAGTATAAGAAGAAAATAATTCCTTCTTTGGCGTGACATGAGAAGTAGCACCAGAATCCACAAACCAGCTAGACTCATCACGAACAAGATTAATGGCATTTTCATCACAAGAAACAAGAAGATCATATTAGCAACAACAGCAACACGATTTTCATTATCGCCTTCTCTCTTTTGTTGTCTCATATCTCTCTTGTGCTTGTAACAATATTTCATGATATGCCCATCTTGTGGCAATAGTCACATGTAGTATTCTTGTATTTAGACTTTGACTTGCTTCTACTTTTACCTCTATCATTTTGACCTCTGGACTTGTTTCTCCCCCTATCTTCAGTAACCAAAACATCGGAGTGTGAAGCTGAAGAAGATGAGGCTTGAGATCTTCTTCTCATTTCTTCATTCAAGACACCACTCTTAGTATATTCCATGGTTACAACACCACTGGGAGCAGAATTAGTCAAAGAAACTCGAAGAGTTTCCAAGAGTCTGGCAGAGTATTAAGAAGCCAAAGTCCCTGTATCTCATCATCAAACTTTACACCCATTCCGGACAGCTGGTCAAGAACACCCTGAAAATCGTTAATATGATCAGAAATAGGAGTAGTACCCTCTTATATACCTGATATTCATTAATTGTTTCAATAGGAACAACTTGTTGTTGCCAGTCTTCGAAGCATAAAGTGTCTCGAGCTTGTCCCACAAACTTTTGGCATGTGTCTCATTCACAATATGATTTCTAACATTATCTTCAACCCATTGTCTAATATAGCCACAAACCTGCAGATGCTCAAATTCCCATTCTTCATCATTCAAAGACAGAGGCTTATTAGAAGCGAACACAAAGGTAAATGCATCTTCTTGACAAATAGAAGATCTTTCATCTTGCCTTTCCAAATATGATAGTTACTACCATTTAAAACACACATTTTGCTCATATTTGCCTCCATCATTCAAAACGACAATCAACAATAACCAATGCTCTGATACCACTTTGTTGGGAAAGACAAGGCACTAACAAAGAATGCCTGACAGGATAACAGCAGAAGAATACCCAAGTCTATACTTTCCCTTTTCGATTTGAACCAAGAGAAGACAAACAACCACAAGCAATATGATAGTAAGGCAGCAAGTAACTCAACCAAACAAATATAACAAGACAATAATAAATCAATCACCCAAGACACCAAGATTTACGTGGAAAACCCTTCAATGTGAAGAGTAAAAAACCACGGGACCAAAAGCTCCACTATAATCACCAAGAGTTACAATATTGTTCTCCAAAATTGTCCACAAAACAAGTGCCAAACAACGAGCAACAACAAAATAAGATTGCACCAAATCTAGAGAATTAAAGGAGCAAAATCACCAATTTCGCAGCTACTGTTCACGACAGCAAAACAGAAGCTGCAGGCCACCAAATCCAACTCTGTCAGTTCTTAATCAAACATTGAGATGAAGATAATATGCTGTCCAAAAATCAGCTCAATCGGACAAGAAACGAAGCGGGAATCGCAATTTGAAGTTGGCTATTATGGCTGAAATTTGACTGCGAAAAACTGCTCTTTTTCTCTCTTTTTGGCTGCTCAAAAACTCTCTGTGTATATAAAAATAAGACCTTAATAGGCTTATATTTGCCTCATAAGAATGGGCCTATGGGCAAAAAATGGGTTGGTCCAAATTGGGCTTTTATTTATCCACATAGGAAAGGGAAAAAAGCCCATAACCCAACAGCTGTTGGATTGGTTAGCAGATACTTGGCAATCCGAGCAAGGTTCATTGGGAAGCTGTAAAGTGGATCTTAAGATATTTGCGAGGCACATCAAATCTGATTGTGTTTTGGAGGTGGTGAGCCTATTCTTGAGGGATTTACGGATGCTGACATGGCTGGAGATCTGATTGATAACCGAAAGTTACCTCGGGTTACTTGTTCAAATTTGCAGGGGGAGCCATTTCATGGCAATCCAAGCTACAGAAGTGTGTAGCGTTGTCTACAACCGAGGCAGAATATATAGCAGCAGTGGAAGCAAGCAAAGAAATGCTTTGGTTAAAGCGTTTCCTTCAAGAGTTAGGTTTGAAGCAAAGTGAGTATGTTGTGTTTTGTGATAGTCAAAGTGCTATGGACTTGAGCAAAACAGCATGTACCATGCTCGCACAAAGAATATTGATGTGAGATATCATTGGTTGCGTGTTGTCATTGAGAAGAGCGACTAATGAAGTTGAAGAAGATTCACACCAACAAGAATGGTGCTGATATGTTGACAAAGGTGGTCCCTGGAAGCAAGCTTGAATTTTGTTCCAAGCTTGCAGGTATGTCTTCTTGATGACCTTTTATGTTTGGTCTCCCCGAACTGGGCTGGAGGGGGAGATTGTTAAGGGTCCAGCCCATTTGTTATATCCTTTTTATAAGTGAAAGCTCAATCACTTATTGATGTGTGGCCCATATGTTTTGGGCTTTGTTGACTTCTTCTAGAAGTCTTTGGGAGCTGCTGTTTTCTTCTTGGTGTTTGACGTGAAGAAAGAAAAAATGGAGAGTGTGTGATAGAGAGAGAGAAGCAGATTTTTGAGAGAGGGTTTGAGAGCAGATTTTCTGGACAGCCTTGACAAAATTTTAGTTTTCCGGAGATCCGTCCGTTGGATCGTTCTGAAATTTTCACAGCTGGTTCACAACATATAGCACTACATCGTGATGGTTCAGATCGTCAATCGAAGCTCTTGATCGTCTGTTATTGCAGCTGGGTAACCTGCATTTTTGGGTGATATTTCCCAATTTCTCTCTCTTTTGTGTTGGCTCTTATGTATGTTGTTGTTGGTGGTGGGTGTGAATCCTTGTAGACTGATTTGGGTGTCTTTACCCTCAATTTGCATAATAAGAGAAGAATAAGGGTGGACTCCTACAAGTCCCGTGGTTTTTATCTTCACACCGAAGGGGTTTTCCACGTATAAATCTCGTGTGTCACTTGCATATTTATTATTCATATTGCTTGTGATTTTTTTTTGATGTGTTGCTGATTTGAGCTTGGTTAATTTAGTGGTGAATTTCTTTTGGTAAATTGGGTGAAGTATAATTGGTTGATTGTCTTGAAGTCGATCCTTGTAGGTGTTGTATCCTACTTGTGTTGTTTTGCGCCTCCCCCTACAAGAGGTATATAACTAAAACAAAAAACAAAGGTAAAAAATCACAAGTTCATTAGTTCAAATATTCTTATTTGAAGATCAAGGCAAGAAAAACACGGCATGATGTGTAAAATATAAAGGTAAACAAAATAACAAATCTGCAGTCAAATCGTGATCGTCTAAATTCAATGAAAATTTCAAAGGAATAAAACCAAAATGAAAGGAAGACAATAGAGAGACCTAAAGACAAGATGGAAAGAAAAAAAATGAATAGAGGGAAACAAATGAGAACCACAAACAACAATGCAATTTTTTCAAGCCTTAAATATCTTGTGTGAGATGTAATAGTAAGAAAGAGAAAGAAAAGAGGCAAAACATGGGAGTGCAGACTAATATTGTAGAAATTAAAGATACAACCCAAGTTTATTTAATTTTTGGCATTGGCATTGGAGTTGTATGCTTTCTGTTGTCGCTGGCACATGCAAAAGGTGCATTTAACAGAATAAATTAAAAGAACCATAGAGTCATTGACTCATATAGCCTAGGAGAGAGAAAAGCCAAGTGAGAGGAGGGGAAGATAAGGAGTCGAGAGGACATTGGTAAGATCAACCGTTCAAGAAGAGTAGTTGTGGTGATGATGTGTCATAGGAGGAGTGCCCATTCATATTTCTATATAGACTATAGAAATTTTTTTGCATTACTAATGCCTAAATTTTAAATTGCTAGACGACTTATTTCTTAACCAAATGACCTATTATTGTTGCAGGGTAAAACAAAGACAATAAAAGCGTCTATAAATTTGAATTAGAAATGATACGATAAATATATATATATATATATAGATATATATATATATATATATAAAAGAGAATCCTGAGCCCGTTTTTGTGGTGCCACCATAAACTTTCATTCCCTTTTAAATTTATTTATTTTCAAAGCTAGTCTTCCCTTGTCATGAAAAATTGTGACTTTTTATGAAAGGTTGTACCTTTTTGAAGGGTGTTGTAACTTTTTCAAAGAGTTGTGACCTTTCTGATAAGGCACAATAAACACTTGTCCACACTACCCTATATTGTCTATAAATAGAGAATTTTCGTACAACTATAATTGTAAGTTTTTCTCCTCTATAGAGTAGTCAAATTCAAATACATTAATTAAATTTTTATGACATTTGTTTCATTCTTGAAAGTTTTCATGGAGCTTAATCTTTACTATAAGTCATAATAATTCATGTAACTATGACAATTTCTTTTTCCTATTTTGATGACCTCTTTTTGTTAGGTTGTGGAGCCTGATTAATATTTTATGTATTGTCATATATTAATGTTTACGCGGTTTAACCTCCGCGTTGAGGTTGCCAGGGGGTTATGGGGGCGGGAGCCCCCCATCCGAAGGGGGGGTTCGGGGCATCACTCCGACCTAAATTTTAGGTTGTACTATTTATTCTCTGTAACCAAAAATACTCTGATTTATTAATATATATACCCCACCGCCGTGAAAGTTTACTTACGTGGTGTTACCACGAAATATTGGTTTCTCTCTTTCTCTCTCTAGATCTCTCATCTCTTTCTCTTGAAAGTTCTTGTGTTCTTAATTCATCAAGTGTGTGTGTGTGGATTCGATCCTAACATTTTTAACTTTGTTAAAGTTGCAACAAGATGATTGAAAATTGATCTTCTCTTTTGTCCCTTTCTAAAGATTTCTACATATAAACAAAGAAAATTGATTTCAATTGCAATGTGATACGCTGCTGAAATTGTTGATGGTTGAATTCATTACATGTGGTTCTTTATTAAGCAAAATTTATATTATCTTCTTTTTGAGTTCAAATACATTAATGAAGCTTCTTGTAAAGTGTCTCATTTCTCAAAATTTTCTCCTCCTTTTTCATGAAGTTTAGTTTTTTACTGTAAATCATAGTGATTCATGTATCAATTGCAACTTCTTCTTTTTTTTTTTGTAGTAATTTTGGTGACTTTTTCAAATTATGTTCAAAATTTCAGGGAGGTTGATTGAAAATATATCTTCTCTTTTGTTCCTTTCTACAGGTTTTCTTCATATACTTTTTTTGGAAAAATTGTTTGTGGGTTATGCTATTTTTGATAGCACACAACAACAAATATTTGATAACTAATATCGAACCAATGATGAAGTTTGTTAAAAGAACCAAAATGATTGCTCTCTTGCTTGTCATAATTAGTATATTATATTGATTGTGTTTTCTTGGGTACAAACATTTTGTATGTCATTGCACTATTTCTAGAATATTTGTATAGAGACAATTAGTTCACATCTTTTATCGCAAGTTAACTAATTTTTCATATTCTTCTTTTTTTCTTTTTGAGCATATAAGAGATCAAGTTTTCGTGAAACTAACAAATATCCAAAATTCACTATAACAAAATATTTTTATCGACAATAAATATGCACATTCACAAAGAGTACTACAGTCTTTACCGGTATTAATAAATTGTCATTGGATTCAACGTTGCTATAGATTTTAGAGAAATTTATACAGAGTACCAATTGCCGCTAAAATACAATTTAATGATAATTAAGCTA
This sequence comes from Solanum peruvianum, assembly GCA_027705065.1. Lineage (NCBI taxonomy): Eukaryota > Viridiplantae > Streptophyta > Magnoliopsida > Solanales > Solanaceae > Solanum > Solanum peruvianum. The sequence continues at coordinate 13,096 of JAKWJD010001566.1, read as the reverse complement.
TTAATTATCGTTAAAGATCATTTTTGTAGAGAAAAATAATTTTCTTAAGAGACATTGTGTATTTAGTGAACTCAATATCTTCTTTTCTATTTTTTTCACACTCATTAATTTATACTTGTGATATTAATTGTTATTTTTGAATACATGTTTTAAGCTCTACTGTTTATGTTTCTGCAAAATTATTGTCTCCTGTTATATGGAACATATACACATAGTAAGTATATTCATTGTGCAGAAAATAATTGTTATACTCACTTCCAAGAATTCATGTTTTGATATTATATATGAAATTTTATAACTTAAAAGTACTAAAATATAAACTTATATATTAACTATTTTACATAAATATGAAGTTCCACACTTATCATTGAAAAAATTCATTATACAAGTTCAAAAGTTATAATTATTTTAACGTTCAAGCATAATTCTTTTTTGAATCTGTTAACAAAGTTTTGAATTTTTTCCTGAGACATATATCACAATTGTATAATTTATGCAAATTAAATGTGTTCTTTTCTTACGAAATGTCTTAATATATTATTATTATTATTATTGTTATTATTATTGTTATTATTATTTTCCTATTTATTTTCTTTTTAATGATGATTAAAGAAATAATGATTTATTATTTTTTGAATAGTTCATTCATTCTAGGTTATAATAATAATTTATTCAGTTATGTGATAATGACATATAATCAAAATTCATACTGTAATATTGTTAATATTTTTAAAAAAACCTATATTTTTCATTATTTTAATGTATGAATATTAATAAATAATTATTTGCAAGTTCAATGCAATTTTCTTTATTTTACATGGATAAATACCTAGTAATAATTATAAAACCATTGTATTTATTTGACAAAATTGCATATAAAATTCAAAAAAAATATTAATTTCACAGTGGAAAAAAGCTTAATCGTCACTTTGTTTCCTAATTGTGATGAATTATTTGAGAGTACTATTGTATATACAGAGTACTATTAAGAGTAGATTTCACCATTAGTCCCAAAGCTTTGGAAAACAGGCAATGAAGCTCGGTCTCATTACTGCATATTCCCGTTCTTCTCCGACCACCGTGACACTCATCTCCGGCAATCCCCATGCTAAAACGGCGACGTTGGGCGTGAAATTTCCCTCTTCCTTCAGACTCAACTCCGGGTACAAAATCTCTAGCTTCTCCCTGACAATTTGTTCGTCCAAATCATCATCTTCAGTTGATTCCGCTGGTGCCGCAACGGAAACCTATAATCAAACTGTAGATGGAGAAATTTCGTCGCCTCAGGTTACGGAATCGCTCAATATTGAAGTCGGAAGCCCTAAAATTCTACCGAATTATTTCCCTCCCAAATTAAGCTTAAGTGACCAAGCTTTCTTTCTCTTGACCTTCATTGCTTGCACGGTACTTTTAATTAAATTCTCTATGTTTATTTTCTTACTTGAGTGCATTTTTGGTTGAAAATTTGTCAGTCTTCGAGATTGCATTTTTAAAGGGCAAATAAGTTTTATGAGATTTTCTGTTATGCAGACATCGGTGGCTTTCACAAGTCTGGTAGTTGCAACTGTGCCAAACTGTTTGTGAGTTCTCTTGATCACTTGGTTGGCAATTTCTTAGTACTTCGGTTTAAGCATTCTTAATTTTCTTCCCTTTTATTGAGATCATATATTGCAAGAGTGTTTGCAACTGTTTTTGTGTATGGCGTTTTTATGTTTAAACTTTGAGTGAAACTTCATGTGCCAGGTATCTATGTTAATAATTTGAAGCTAAGCGTGTGCTTTGCTTGTAGAAAGCTAGGTTTTGTGCAACTGGGTATATGATGATTGAGGGATCTGTTTGAGTGTATGGTGAAAATGTCTTTCCATGATATATTGTATAAATGTTATAATTGGATGCAATATAAAAAGTTATGTGCAACCTTCCCTATGTTTACTTCAGAAAGTCTTAGTTTTGTATCCTTTTGACTGGAGCGAACAAAAATTTCTGAGATGACTCTCATTGAAGCTTGACAAGTTCGTTTAGTAGTTAGTTTATGCTGAGAGTCTTGGCTTCATTGAATATAGAGATACAAAGCCTGAGGTGAATTGTTATATTTTAAACGAAAAAGGGGTCAAAATGCTCCTACTGTAAAAATGGTTTATACTTTCTGTCCTTCGACCTAGTGAACTATAATTCCCTTATCATTAAATTTCAGGTTAGAAATGACCCTCCTTCTACCTATTAGATCCTGTTGTCCCTTAACGTTAAATTTGGCGCTAATGCCCCCTACTTTTATGGAGTTATGAGATGTCATATGCGGGGCTTTAATAAATTAGTATAACCTATTAATTGAAGTCCTACATATGTCATCTCATAATTTCATTAGAGGGAATGACGCTTTAAACCGTAAAGGGGAATTGTGATCCAAGAGGGAAAGGAAGCGGGGGGGGGGGGGGGGGGAGGGAGGTATTTTTTTTTTAACTCGAAACTAACATTAACGGCAATTATGGTCCAATAGGGGGAAGGAGAGCAAATATTTAAACCATTTTCAATGTGTAAGGAACATTTTTGATCTATGTTACAAGCCTTTCCCATCCCCGTACACATTAAAACAAAGAAATAGTTGAGCTTTGTTCTTCTTTCACTTGCATACGTTTAGGTTGAGAGTAGTCTTTAGAAGGTTCAGAGACCTTGAGAGATAACAGTGTGCAATAGAAGCTCCAAAAGTGTCATCATAAGATCCTACAGTTATTTAATTTGTTGGATTATACTATTTACGGATGTGTACACATATGATGTGGTTTACATCAATTAATTATGAGTAGTCCTGTTCTTGCACCAAGCAAAATAATAAAGTTTCTTCATAACAATCTAAAGGATGTGACCTAGTGAGATGGAAGACATTTGTTTCGTGGTGCTTGTGGTGAATTTGTGCTTGCTACAAAAATAATTGTCTTAAAGATCTGCTCTTCTTATTCGAAGGATAAGTGGAGTACTCATAGAACTTGGTCTCATTTTCTACACATGCCTTTTACGGAAATGGATTCTTGAAATGTAACACAAATAATTAACATAACGGCCTATAAGTTATATATTGTGAGAAAAATGCTGATTACTTTGTTAATGTGGAGCCAATAGTTTCGAAATACCTCAGTTCAACTCATTTTATCTTTTTCTGTAGGCGATGCGCAGAGCAGCAATATCTTTGTCAAAGTTGGCAGATACTGCTCGAGAGGAGCTTCCTAGTACAATGGCTGCTATCAGGCTGTCTGGGATGGAAATCAGTGACCTTACACTGGAATTGAGTGATTTAAGGTAACATATTTTTCTCACTCGAAAGGGACTGACCAGTTTCTCTTAGGATAAACTCACTGAAGTTCTTTGAGGATATGAAAATCTGGAAGCAAGATAGGGTTGGTACTTTGAAGGGAATAATAATTCCTAGTCAAGGACTAAGTTACTTAAACTTAATGATATACTTACTATAGTTTATGATTTAAAGCTTATCCTTCACGTATTTTGTGAGAGCCTTAATGTTGTTGAACAAATCTCGAAGACAGACTCTCAATGTGATGGTTATTAGTATGCGAAATCAAAAGAAATATTTGGTTAGTTTGCTGTTTAGATGTCATGTTGCTGGTTTTGCAATATAATCTGGTGTACCATATTTTTAAGAGCTTCAAGAATAATAACATGGTATTCTGCAATACATGTTGGAGTTATCCAGATTATTTAAGTTATTTAGTCATATAATAATGGTTGGAATATAAATTCCCGTGCTTATTGGAAGTATATCTATGGAATGGGGTAGAAATTGGAAAGGTATCAATTTTTAATCAGAAGTTTGGAAATAAACAAATTTACTTCTACAAGAACTCACAAGTAGCTGGAACTCGGTGCTGGTGGAGGTGGTAGGTATCCCGTGTAATTAGTCGAGGTGTGTTCTGTGCGGAAGTTGGCGTAAACACCACGATTGTCAAAAAAAAAAAACTCAAAAGCAGCACTGCATAGAAAAACCTCATAGGTAATTTTTACCTAAAAACAATTGTACCTTGGGCTATGTGAACGTCCTTCTCAATTTGCCTCCCTAGCCCTGTCACTACCCAAGACCGTTGTGAGTGACTCCCACACTAACCCTCCTGTTGGTGAACCAACTACCTACCCAAAAACTTAACTAGAAACACCATTTCTAAAGCCATGTCACAATATAAACAAAAGGAAAACAATTTAAAATAACATAAGAACTGAGTTCACAGAAACTCAACCAGAAGTCATAATAATTGCAGAAATAAATCCCTAGGACTTAAAGTCGTAGTAACAAAATTCTAAATAGTCAAGGATGGGAATGCAACACCAAAAACTTATTAAAAAAAAAAACAACAGGCTAATGTCTGTTCCCGAAAAGATAGACAAAGATATAGAGGAACCCATGGCAGCTTGGAAGAGCAACTCATCCTTGGATTCAAAGTCAAGCGTCCTTAATTGAGGTCTTTTATTAGTCGTTGGCTTGTACTCAACAAGAAAAAAACAGGTGTTGTGTCAGTACACTGATTGTGTACTGGTAGGATGATAAGACACGTATCTTCCATACTTATTCAAGAAGGAAAAAGCGAAAAAGATAGGAGAATCTTCTCAAATTCCTAGAGGTTTCACCAATGGAGCATTGAGCAGTTTCTTACAATTATTAGGAGTTATTTGGCAGTTCCTTCATGGTTACTAGAAGTTATCCATCCTTATCATTAATAGTTATGAAGTAGTTATAGTTATCTATTATATAATAGGAGATCTAGTAATAAGTACTGCAGGTGGTAATATATCTTTTATATGCATAAAAGGTTTTACGAGATAAGAGATACTTTGTGTCTCTCTTTGTATTTTTGTTGCTTTTATCCAGTATAAAACCTCGGTTTCTATCATTGGTATCAGATTAGTAAGATATGCCATGGTTAACACACCAAACCAACACTTCCCACAACAAACCTATCATGTCGACTCTAGATCAGGTCGGCCAACAATTGACCACTACAACAACAAAATTGGGAGCCATTGTTTGGCTGCTGATGTGGCTGCATTAGAAGCACAAAATAGCCAAAATTAACATGGAAAATCTGAAGTTTTATTGGTAGAGGGCGAGGTTGATAGCACATGGAGGCATCAAGAAACTTATAGACGTTAGCACACGAAGATGGGATTTCCCAAGTATGAGGGGGGAGATCCTCGAGGTTGGATTCTGAAAGCATGAGAAGTAGTTTTGAAATTATCAAACACCTAATGATTGCAAGATTGATGTTGGCCTTAATGTATTTGGAAGGAGCTGTATTGGATCTTTTTGCTTGGATCAATAGTGAAGAGCTATTATTACTGGTATGAGTTGGTGAAAGTTATGCAAGAAAATTGTGGACCGCTAAGTTTCAAATCCAGATGAACATTTGTGAAGTATCCAACAGATTGGATCAGTGTTTGAGTATAGGCATGAACTTGCAAAACGGGCAGCGTATATGCAAAACGGGCAGCGTGTATGCAAACATGGCGAGAACATTGTTTGCTCGGGTTTTCCTTACCGAACTCAAAGAAGACCTTAGTGTGGACGTTAGGATTCACAAACCTCGATTTGTGTATAAGGCAACAAGTTTAGCCTTAGAATATGAGGCAAACCAGGACTAATTTGTCCAGTAACTTACTGCTTGGCCTTCTTTATCAAGACCTTCATCAATTAAGACTTCCTTTCTAGCGGCTCGAGAATCCGTTAATTTTCAATCATCCTGCCAACCAGTTACATGCCCTTTTCAACAAGTCATCTCTTTCAAACTCTTGCCCAGTGAATTAACTTTAACGTTATTAAAAAAAAAAACACTTGCCGACTGATTTCTGAACAACAAATTCGGCGAGAAAAAGGCCCATGCTACCGTTGTGGCGACAAGTTTACCCCTGGCCATCGCTGATTACCTGAGACTTTTGCACATTTGGAGTTAAGGAAAACGATGTGCAAAGTGTTGACGGTAATTTGAATAAAGACATCCTCTACTGATTTGGGGGAAATCTTTTTTCATGCACTTTGGGCAAAGAATCTGCTTCAACTTTGAAACTTCAAGGCACACTTTGCAGGGACAAAACGTTGATGTTGGTAGATAGTGGTTTGATGCATAATTTTATAGCAGAAGAAATTGTCACGAACCTTGGGTTGGCAGTCCAACATATCCCTATTTCATTGTCCAAATAGGAAATGGTGAAATTATCATATGCAACAAAGTTTGTTGTGGCCTATCAGTAGAGGTTTCTAACTTGGTCATAAAGCACAATTTCTTCCCTTTTTCCTTTGGTGTCGCAAACATGGTGTTAGCTAAACAATGGCTAGCATCCCTAAACACAATACAAGCCAATTGGAACTAAATGTTTTAATGTTCCAATTGAATGAGAAAACTTATAAACTGCAAGGTGTTCATCATCAGAAAACACTCCCAACAACATCTTTCCAATCATACCTTGAAGAACGTATGTTGACTAGAGATGCTATGTCGAACCTTATGAAGGCAGATTATAAGCACATAAACCTCGCTTCTAATGTTGGTGATGCTGCTATTTACGTCTTCAACCATATGGACATAAATCTCTGTTAGCTGCACGGTTTCTCGATTTTCGCTTGAGGACAAGTCGTCTTCCCCGGATAGGTGTACTGATAAGGCACGTATTCATACTTATTTAAGGAGGAAGAAGCGAAGAAAGATGGGAGAAGAAAATGATTTGCATCTTCTCAAATTCCTAGAGATTACAGAGGTTATCTAATCCTTATCCTAAACAGTTATGAAGTAGTTATAGTTATCTATTATATAATAGGATATCTAGTAATAAATAATATAGGTGGTTATATATCTTTTATATGTAGTTGTTCTCTAAGTTGCTTGGACTCGGGTGCGGGTATCCGAGAGTCAGATTCGGCGAAATTTAATTTTAAGATTCGGGGGTGCAAATCCGAGTGTGGATACGGTTGCGGGGATTTGGCTAAAAGTATTCAATATTATAAAATATAGCTGTAATAATAATAATATTAAATATCTTGTAAAACTCTGTACTTAAAAACATATCAATTATAAATGTGTAAATTTAAAAGCATAAATTAATTATGACTACTTACTACAGTAATTAATTTTAAACAATTATATTTTCTTCTATTTATTATAATAATAAAAAAAAAAAGAAATAATCATTATAGGCTAACAATTATATGGTACAATTCATTAAAGTGCTGGTGTTGCCCTTTCTTCTCCCAAGAAAGCCCTCTCTTCTCCCAAGGAACCTTTAGCCTTCCCTGTTCCTTTTCAAGAAAAAAAAGTGTATTCTCTATTCTTTTTCAAGAACAAGACTTTGAATTTATTCTTCTCTCCCATGGAGCCTTCACCTCCTCTCTAGTCTTGTACAAGAATTCTTTTCTATGGAGCAATTAGACCTTGTGACAACTTCGTTGGAGAAAAGTCGTCTAACTTTTGCCGGTCTTGAAATTAATATTTTCTTTCCCATTTTTTTCGGCTCTGGTCAAAGTATCCGGATCGGATTGAAGGAATCTGACCTGCACCCGCACCAGTCTCGTGTCGAGACGGGTTTGGCTCCAAAATTGAAGAGTCTGCGCAACATAGGTTGTTCTTAGAGGCAAAGAGATACTTGTCTCTCTTTGTATTTTCTATTGTTCTACGAGATACGAGATACTTGCATCTCTACCTCGGTTTCTATCATATGATCACACAACCAGTTCCAAACTATGAATGTAAACAAATAAACCGCAACATAATAAACACGGCCAACACATATAACAACAGTCACCATCACAACTCCAGTCATGAATCACCAATATTTTGAGCATGTCTCACGTGATCACAATAAACAAGAACTCGGTCGTCTCATGGAACCAACACAAATACACTTACCCGGTGCTCTCAAGGAACTCACACACAAACTGTTAGTAGTGTGTTATTTGTGTACCAGTGTGTTACCCGAGCCAACCAGAGTTAGAATTCATAGTAGGTGTGGTAATTGAGCCAACCGTAAGTAATCTTATACGAGCGTGGTACTCGAAACAACCAGCATTCACAGACAATCATGCACAATCACAGTCATAATGAACGATAACACTTGAAACCATTAGTAAAGTAAACATGTTCATTGCATGAATTTATCAACATGATGTCATTTCATATGCTTTCTTATGTTTTCCCCAACATGCATTGCACAAGTGATATGATAAAGCGGTAGATATGCGTAAGTACATAAATTGGAAAAATACAACTATCACTTACCTCAAATCAAGCCTCTTGGGAACTCTAAAGAACTCGACCGTTTTCCTTTTTCAGTGTATTGACTTGTTCGTGGTCTTAAACAATGATAATAATGCAATAATAAAAAAATAGTGGCTAAACTATAGCCAGATTAAACTCAAATTCTAGCCCCAGGACACAAACCAGGGTTCTTCCCACCATTAATTCGAGTCAAAACCTTCCCCCCAAGAGTAATACTCTATATTCTAAGGATCAAGGATTGAATTACAAGTTAAGGGAGTGGGAAATCTTACCTTCATCGAGAAGAATGATGGAAACATGTGAAGAACTCCTTCAGTCGCCTCTGTTGTTACACTAAATGAAATAATAACCAAATAATGATTGGTTTTGGACTTTTCGGCCCAAAAACTCGACTTTTCCCCTCTATAGAGGCCCAGCCTGCTATATTGCCTGCACACTCTCGCTATAGCATCACGAACTTCAAAGACTCGGATGCGCCCCTAAAAAAGTCCATTTGTCACAACATACCTTCTTTTCTTGATGTTCCAAACTATTTCCCTTGTCAAGTTCGATTCCGGGAGTTTTACTCACCCTGAATTTCATACCGTAAAGCCCCATGGGTTCCTTAATATCTTGACTACTAGAAAATATAAATCAAGCCTAGACATTTCACTCCACCCATTCCTGGATGATCCTAGACCTCACCTCGATCAGGTTCAGTTTGAGACTGGCCTAGCCTAGAATTGTTAAGTCATTTTTCTAGCACCATTTTTCTTTCATCATTGGCCTAGTCATAATGAACGGGGCGGGTCGTTACAGGCCCATACTTGACAAGATGCTAAGGAGCAATTACTTTTTCTCTGGGTTTCTACTTACCACATTCTACATCTTTTGCATTATGGTAAATAGCTAATACTGATAACCTTGTTCATTTTCGTCCTTGCACTACTTGTGTGTCACTGGTGATCCCACTCTCCATAGATTTCACTTCGTGCAAACAAGTTCTATTTCATACCTTTGTCATATTTCCTGATAACTTTTAATCCTCACTTTCTGCTTATAGTCTGTTCTCAGAATCATGTATGATGGAAACATGTCCTCTAATAAATGCAAATTAGTGCAGTTGTTTACGGCATGATATAAATTTATGACCTTAGATAGTAAGTTATGGAGGGACATATATTAGGGTAGATGGTTAGTTAGGTAGTTGAGAGTTGTCTTTTGCATATTTCTATCAGTTATGGTACTACTTTGAGAGCTTCTTGTTATTCCATCGCTGTGTCTATCTGATGTTTCTTGCACTTCGATTATGGTATTATTGTTGTAGTGGTTATTCCTTTTTAGTATGCTTTGTCATGCTTTCTTTAGCAATTTCTCTCGACTTCTTCTCTCTCGTTGTTTCCTTTTCAAACTGCTTTGTAATGTTTTTACTTACAACCTCTCTACCTCACAAGGTTGGGGTAAGGTTTGCGTATACACTACCCTCGGCATACCCCACTTGTGGGATTTCACTGGGTATGTGGTGTTGTTTGTTTATGACATGATAATGATCCAAATCCATCTCAGGGAAGAAGTTCAGCTATAGTATTATCTTAAGTTACCAATTCCAAAAAAAAAGTAATGGCATTATCTTCTTGATATTTCCTTGGGGAGTTTGGATAATAAGGTATGGTATCTCCAAAGAATTTAACTTGAAGTAAACTGGATGAATTTTTCTTCTACTAGTAGAATTAAGAAGAGCGAGTAGCTGATAATATTTTATTTCTCTAACAACCTGCTGCTTTGGTTGCTCTTGTGAGCTCAACGTACTTGGTCTTCAATATCAAAAGAATGTGAAGTGTCCTATGGATTCAGAGTCCAATGAATCCAACATCAGTGAGATATAGATAGAACAGATTGGATCAAGGTAATTCCAGCTTAATCTCCACCTAACTGGGTTGAGTGGCTAGCTAAGAGTTTCTTGCAACTCACTGATATCATCGCTGAATGGTTTTGCGATATTGCCTTCAGATTTGACCACCTCTCCTAATCCTCTGTGGTAGGCACAGTTGGACGTGATTTCCTGCTTTGGTTATGCTTTTAGGCACAAACTAATTTTTGCAACTATGGGAAGGAGAGAACAAATATAGTATCAGTTGTACTGCCTGAGGAGTGAGGATGGGTATTCTATTGATTTAATGTGCGGAGTTTGGAGATTACAAGTTTTACAGAAGTTGGGGTTGAAAGTGAGAGATTTCAAGAGAGTTACGGAATGTGAAACTAGAGAAGAAATTTATAGGAAAATAGAACATTTGTGGTAGTTTCTTGGACATTAGGTTTCTAACATGCTATTTGTTGAGAGAAATCCCTAGATTTTTCCTGTTAATAAGAAAAGAAAATAGGAAAAAGAACTTCAATATAAAGAAATGTCAAACATCAACCAAGAGCTCATGAGAAAATGGGAATTAAGATGACACATTATCAAATTTAAAAACAGTTCCAACTGAAACAATCTAAAATAGTATGTAGCAGGTGCCTGGTGGAATTTGCAGCTTGTGGGTATTGAAGGTTCATATTTTAAATATCAAAATAGTTAACCAGTCAATCTCAAGAAACCTAAGAAACATTATTTCAGAAGCTTTAGGTCATTCTTATTGTGGAAAAAACGTAATAAAATTGGACTCTCTAGTGAGGTAATAGAATGTGATTCACGTGAAGCTTTCTAATAAGGTGGCCAAGGTCTGAGGCAAATGTATGAACTCATGTCCACGGTCAGCTCAGTTGCGTGGACTCTTCACTTTTGATGCCACACCCGTGTCGGATTCTCCAAAAATACACTACATTTGGCGAATCCGACACACCTCCATTGACATTTTGAAGAATCCGAGCAACATAGACAGTCAGTTCCATAATTTATTTTAAGCCGCACCCTTTGCCCATTTATTGAGATATCTTTAAGCTATGACAGAATATATGTTCCTGAGAGTAATGTTGTAATTGTATGTGATACTCAGTCAAGAGATAGCTGATGGTGTCAACAAATCTGCTCGAGCTGTGCAAGCAGCAGAAGCTGGAATCAGACAAATTGGGTCTCGTGCTCACCAGCAAACAATGTGTATGTTCTCTCTCATATGTTCCTTCCATAAAGGCAGATCATGTGACTTCTTCCTAATTTAAGACTGCTTACTTTCTGTTTGAATGTGTCATTAGCAATGATTCAGGAGAGAGCAGATCTTCCAGTCATATCTTTGCAGCCAGTTGTAACTGGAGCAGCAAAGAAGACTTCTCGTGCTGTTACCCAAGCTACGAGAAGATTCATGAATATGATCTCTGGAGGTGAACTTGGCTCAGAAATGGAAGACAGCGGTAAAATTGATCCAGAATCTTAAGAGAGCATATCTCCATTATTTTACTCTATCCTTGGCAGAGTAACAACATGTTTATATGTTCCAGACAAAATTCTGAACATGAACAACACATGTAAAAAGCAATGATTCAGAACGTTTTTCAGTAAATATTAGCCATCTTTGAAGAATGAGGTAGGCAGCCACGTTTTCACGCCTGCTGTGTGGGAAGGAGAGTTTCATCTGCTCGATTTCGCACTCAAGATTTTCAGAACTGCACAGCAAAGTTATTCACTAGTGAGCTACTTAATTTGTTCAATTTTATTTACAATTTGGATATTTTATCTTTGCACATGGTGAACCACATATGTTTCTTGAGAATACGCTAGAATGATTTACAATGTTAAATGCACTTACATAGATTTAATTTACTAGTTAAGGAAATGCCCTGCTCAGGCTCAACAGTTTGTTGTTCTTTTCATGGAATTTTTACCTCTATATACTCTGTTAGACTTGTTATTTTCCTTTTGGGGTATTTTTTTTTCCAATGTATAACATAGGTTTACATTTAATAGCTAAAATTATAGAATACGGGACTATGTTAAAACTTACAAATGTTTACTATATCATCAGGATTTTGTTGTGGGTCAAGTGTGTTTTTCCACTTTCTTAATGATTCCCGAATTTCTTCTCAGATCAATGAAGAAAAGAAACACGGAGAAGGTAAAGTTATTGAGGTAAAAAAGAATAGGTTTCGGATAAGAAATTGATTCAAGCAATTTCATTTTCAATCATTTTTGAATTTTTGCTAGATTTGAAGGTTTGCAGATTTGAATTTGTGATGAGTTTGGATTGGTTGTTCTTGCAAACAATGTAAAATATACTTCCGAGTTCATATATCATTTTTGGTGGAGATAGGCTAAGCTTAGAGTTGATTTTTGGAAAAATATTATACTAAAACATGAAGAAGATAAAGTTTCTAAATTGTATCATGATTAGCGTTAGAGTTGTATCATCGTTCTTTCATTAATTGTATTAAAAACTGTATATGACATGTATCTGATATTTCCATAACTAAAACAATACATGATACAATACTAGTACAAGTATGATATAATATAGCAATAGGGTCATTACATTTGCATCTAAAACATTCTAAGATTTTGTCAATCGCTTTACATACTATTGTATTAAAAATATATTATTTGTATAGGGGAAAAATGTAAATTCTCTCGCAAGCTTATCACGAAAAGTCAAGATGTAGTCATCGATTCTCTCATGAGGTCAAATTGCCGTGAGCAAAGATATTAATGACTAGGAAGGCTTTTTTGTTATGCTACTAATACTTGCTCTGCTATTATGTCCAAGCCTGTCTGAGGAAGAGTTACTGGGCGTAAAACAAAAAATTACGGCGATCGGGCATACTATGTGTAATATTTTCCCATTCACGATAAATAAAAAGATAAAAAATCATTTCATTTCGACAAAAGACCCACACCCAAGTTCCATAGCTTTTGGTTCGCTATC
>JAKWJD010001565.1:0-39943 GCA_027705065.1 Solanum peruvianum | reverse complement strand
ATAAATACTAGTTACAAGGTATGAGATGACCCTAAAGACACTTGATCTGTTGGGTATGTAGCAAGAACTGATGGGAAATAGAGGGAAGGAGAGGAATTTTAAAAGGTTATAACTTGAAAGGCTGGGAACTTGAAAAGTCCTCTAATGCTTTATTGAAAAAGCAATAGTCCATCATCGGTAATGGAAATGAAAATAGGAGAGTTTAAATAAATAGACACTCCTATTAATTGTTAAAAGGGTTGGAAAAAGGAACCCCCCTCGCGCCGTCGTCGTCGTCGCTCGCTTCAGCTTCGGCTTTGGCTTTGGCTTCTTGCCTATAAATACTATTCAGTCTTCAGAATATTTCCTACGAATTTCTGATCTTCCTTCTTCTTAAAAAAAACACATATTTCTTCGTGTACTTTCCTGCTGCGGATTGATTCGCTGACAGTAGAGTTTTTTGTATCTATACTCTACTGATTAAAATCATTTTACCCTGCAAAGTTATATTCCAAATCAAACCGCGGATACTAGAGGGGAATAATTTCCTTAAGGGGACACTGTGAATTCAGTGGACTTGATTTTCTTCCTACATTATCAATAAGAGTATTCCAGATTCTGGTACGTTTTTACAGATTAAATTATTTTTTACAAATAAATTTCTGTTCATCTTATTTACTGGTTATAAAAAATCTCAGTTACTTCGTGTTTCTTAATGATTTGTTAGAACCAGTAATTTCTGATTTTATAACACAAATTGGAAACAATCTTATGGAAATTATAAATCTGTGTTTCTGGTGGAGACAAAAATCTTTGTGATTTTATACTCCTTTAAGACTGCAATTATAATTTTATTGCTTACTTATATTGTATCAATTTTGTTTATAAGAAATGGAAAACACTGGTGTTACAGTGGCTGTTGCTGCACCAACCCGACCTCTTGTATCACAAGCAGAGAAACCGGGTAATTTCACATGTGTGAATTATAAAGGATGGCAGCAACGAGTATTTTTCTGGCTTACCACTCTTGGTCTGCAGAAATGTACAAGTGAAGATACTCCTGTTCCTGCTGATGATATGCCAGACAGAGAAAAATTTATGATTGTTGAAGCATGGAAACAGTCAGACTTCCTAGGTAAAGGTTACATTTTGAGTGCTTTAGAGGATGACTTATATAATGTCTATAGTGCAATAACAACTTCAAAAGAGTTGTGGAATGCACTTGAGAAGAAATATAAGACAGAAGATGCATGCTTGAAAAAGTTTGTGGTCGCAAAGTTTTAGACTATGAAATGACAGATAGTAAAACTGTTGGATCACAAGTGCAGGAACTTCAACTTATTATCCATGATCTGATTGCTGAAGATATGGTAGTAAATGAAGCTTTTCAAGTGGCTGCAATGATCGAGAAGTTGCCTCCTTTGTGGAATGATATCAAGAATTATCTAAAGCACAAGCGTAAAGAAATGAAGCTTGAAGATCTTGTGATTCGGCTCATGATTGAGGAAGATAACAGAAATGCCGAAAAGAAGTCGCGTAAGAGTTCAACAATCATTGGAGTTAATATTGTTGAAGAAGCTCCTACCAAAGACAAAAAGAGAAAGAAGTCCAACGGGCAGAAGTCAGAACAGGCCAAGAAGAAATTCAAAGGCAACTGTTATTATTGTGGCAAGGCTGGTCATAGATTTTCTGATTGTCATGCTCCAAGAAAGGACAAAAACAAAGGCAAAGGCAAAAATCAAGCAAACATCGTGGAAAAAATGGAAGATGCAGATGACTTGTGTGCAATGATATCGGAGTGTAACTTAGTTGGAAATCCCAGGAGTGGTTTCTCGACTCAGGTGCCACTAGACATATTTGCTCTGCAAAAGAAGCCTTTGCAACATACACTCTTGCTGAGTAGGATGAAGATTTATTCATGGGAAACACAGCAACAACAAGGACTGCAGGAACTGGCAAAGTAATGTTGAAAATGACATCCGGCAAAGTGTTGACTTTAAACAATCTTCTGCATGTCCCTACTATTAGGAAGAATTTAGTTTCTGCTGCACTACTCGTTAAGAACGGGTTTAAGTGTGTCCTAGTTAGTGATAAAGCTGTAATAAGTAAGAATGAAATGTTCATAGGAAAGGGCTATCTCAAATAGGGTCTTTTCGAACTAAATGTAATGGTTATTGACAATATCAATAAAAATTCTGCTTCTGTTTACTTATTGGAGTTAATTGATTTATGGCATGCCCGTTTGGGACATGTAAATTACAAAGCCTTGCGAAAATTTGATAATTTAGAAGTATTGCCTGATTTTAAATGCGATAAGTCAAAATGTGAAATTTGTGTGGAAAGTAAGTTTGTTAAACATCCTTACAAGTCTGTTGAATGAAATTCTAAAACTTTAGACTTAACTCACACAGATATATGCGATTTGAAGTCAACACCATCTCGTGGTGGAAAAAACTATTTTATAACTTTTATTGATGACTGCACTCGATTTTGTTATGTATACTTGCTTAATAGTAAGGATGAAGCAATTGATGCATTTAAGCAATACAAAAATGAAGTGGAAAACCAATTGAATCTAAAGATAAAAATGATTCGGAGTGATAGGGGTGGAGAATATGAATCTTCTTTTGCAGAGATATGTTTGGAACATGGTATTATTCATCAAACTACTGCACATTATACACCAAAGTCAAATGGTTTGGCAGAACGGAAGAACAGAACATTAAAGGAAATGATGAATGCCTTAATGATCAATTCTGGTTCACCGCGAAATCTTGGGGGGGAAGCCATCCTTACAGCTAATAAAATACTCAATAGAGTACCCCATCGAAAAACACAATCAATTCCATATGAGTTGTTGAAATGAAGAAAACCAAACTTGAAATATTTTAAAGTGTGGGGGTGTTTAGCCAAGGTAGAGGTTCCTTTACCTAAGAGGGTTAAAATTGGACCCAAAACAATAGATTGTGTCTTTATTGGATATGTTGTGAATAGTAAAGCCTGTCGATTTTTGGTTCACAAATCTGATAATCCTGAGATTCATGTTAATAAGATAATTGAATCAGATAATGCAGAGTTTTTTGAAAACATTTATCCGTATAAAACTGAAAGTGAGTCAACAAGTGAAAGACCTAAACGACCACGAGAGAATCAATCGAAAATATTAAAACTAGTGAGGAACCTAGGCGAAGTACTCAACAACGAAAATCTGTTTCTTTCGGACCAGATTTTGTAGCACTATTGCTTGAAAATGAGCCTCAAACATGTAAAGCAGCTATGTCTTCGTCAGAGTCTACTTATTGGAAAGAAGCAGTCAATAGTGAGATTTAATCAATTTTAAGCAATCACACTTTGGAATTGACTGATCTTCCTCCAGGAAATAAACTTTAGGATCAAAATGGATCTTTAAAATGAAAATGAAACCTGATGGGACTATTGACAAATATAAGGCTAGACTGGTAGTCAAAGGGTACATACAAAAGGAAGGTCTGGACTACTTTGACACATACTCTCCAGTAACAAGGATAACATCAATTAGGATGTTAATAGCACTTGCAGCAGTGCATGATCTTAAAATCCACCAAATGGATTTAAAGACAACTTTCTTAAATGGAGAGTTAGAGGAAGAAATTTACATGGAACAACCTGAAGGGTTTATAGTTCTTGGTAAAGAAAACAAAGTGTGCAGACTTGTGAAGTCACTTTATGGACTCAAGCAAGCACCTAAACAATGGCATGCTAAATTTGGTCAAATAATGTTGGAAAATGGATTCAAGATTAAATGTGATAAAAGTGTTTAAATTAAAAACGTTATGAATCATGAAGTCATTGTTTGTTTGTAAGTTGATGACATCTTAATAATGAGTAAAGAAATTGATGATATAAATGCTACTAAGCGCATGTTGTCCAACAAGTTCGATATGAAAGACTTAGGAGTTGCTGATTTTATCTTAGGGATCAAATTAACAAAACTCCCCAGAGACTAGCATTATCTCAATCTCATTATATTGAAAAAGTATTGGATAAGTTCAATTACTTGAATTTCAATGTAGTCAAAACTCCAATTGATTTAAGTTGTACATTTAAAAAGAATGAAGGTCAAAGTGACTCTCAATTTTAATATGCCAGAGTGTTAGGATGTTTGATGTATATTATGAATTGCCCACGACCATATATAGCATGTTTTATTAGTAAACTAAGTTGGTAAACTAGTAATCCTAATCAAACTCACTGGATGGCTATGAAACGTGTGTTGGGTAATCTAAAATGGACACAACATTATGCTTTGCATTATAATAAATATCCTGCTGTGATTGAATGATATAGTGATGCAAATTGGATCACCGGGTCAAATGATGTAAAATCCACAAGAGGTTATGTATTCATACTTGGTGGAGGAGCTGTCTCTTGGAAATCTTCCAAACAGACATGTATTGCTCACTCCACAATGGAATCTGAATTCTTTGCTTTGGATAAGGCTGGTGAAGAAGCGGAATGGCTCCAGAATTTCCTAGAGGATATTCCATTCTGGGCCAAACCTGTTGGACCAATTTGCATACATTGCAATAGTCAAGCAGCAATAGGTAGGGCAGGGAGCATTATGTACAACGGGAAGTCTCGTCATATACGACGTAGACATAATACCATAAGACAACTGCTCTGTAGTGGAATTATCACAATTGACTATGTAATGTCAAGCGATAATGTGTCAGATCCACTAACGAAAGGCCTAGTGAGAGAGGCAGTTGAAAGATCATCTAAGGGAATGGGTTTACGGCTTAGGACAAGTCAGCATGACGGTAACTCTATCTAGCAGACTGGAGATCCCAAAAGCTAGATTCAAGGAGAAAAACAAAGATGTGGTTGACGGTTCGACATTGTCAATTAACTCAATCCATTCTCATGATGAAGAAAATGTTCAAGAAAAGGTTAATACTTTAAGGCTTGTTAATGAGGTAATAAATCTTTATGTTTTTAATGATTTGCTAAGTTTGGTAGATTTGACCAAATAGTGTATCTACGAGATGACACGGTTAGAAATCACCTATGTGAGTGTGAAGTGGAAGCCGCTTCAAAGAGAATTTTATGTCAAAAGCCTATTCTCTATACACTCATGAAACCAGGAGGTGTTCATGGCTGAAACGAACATAACCGTAAGAATCATAAACAGTAAAGGGTTAATTGTGTGACATATGGTTGTCTAGGTATACACCAAAGTTCGACGGTTCAAATATATCACATCTACCGATTGACCGAGTATATCCGACATATGTTCACTACGGAAAGTCCAAGGGGAAACCTACTTATCCAGATGCAATTAATCCTTGATTGTAAAGTACACAATTGTACTGACATTCCTATGTTATAACTATTCCCCATCAATGTGGGGGATTGTTGGTTATGTAGAAAGAATTGATGGGAAATAGAGGGAAGGAGAGGAATTTGAATAGTTTATAACTTTAAAGGTTGGGAACTTTAAAAGTCCTCTAATGCTTTATTGAAAAAAGCAATAGTCCCTCATCGGTAATGGAAATGAAAATTGGAGAGTTTAAATAAATAAACACTCCTATTAATTGTTAAAAGAGTTTGAAAGAGGGACCCCCCTCGCGTCGTCGTTGTCGTCGCTAGCTCGCTTCGGCTTCGGCATTGGCAAATTATCGATCGAGAGATAATTTTTTGGACAACTTTATTTTAATTATTTATTTAATTAATTTAATGGCGAAAAATTATTTTCAATTAATTAGTTGATAATAGAAGTTAACTGAAATGTTTTCAATTTTTAGTTAACCCGACCCGACCAGGATCCGCGCGCGTGACCCGTGTTTTCGTTATATTTAAAATTCCCGCCATGACTATTCTGAAAGGTTGCAACTTTCAGGAAAAGTCAATACCATTTGAAAGTTTGCAACCTTTCATTAATGGTCGTGTTAATTCTGAAAGGGTTGCAACCTTTCAGAATATATTCTTCTTGCCTATAAATACCATTCACTCTTCAGAATATTTCCTACGAATTTTCTGATTTTCCTTCTTCTTAAAAAAACACATATTTCTTCGTGTAATTTCTTGTTGTGGATTGATTCGTTGACAGTAGAGTTTTTTTTAACTATACTCTACTGATTAAAATGATTTTACCCTGGGAGGTTATATTCCAAATCAAACCTCGGATGCTAGAGGGGAATAATTTCCTTAAGGGGACACTGTGAATTCAGTGGACTTGATTTTCTTCCTAAATTATCAATAAGAGTATTCTAGATTCTGGTAAGTTTTTACAGATTAAATTATTTTTTACAAATAAATTTCTGTTCATCTTATTTACTGGTTATAAAAAATCTCAGTTACTTCGTGTTTCTGAATGATTTGATAGAACCAGTAACTTCTGATTTTATAACACAAATTGGAAACAGATCTATCTTTACGATCTCTTGTTAATTAATTTCGTCAAACGATCTATTTGACTATTCAGTAAAAAAATTGATCAATGAACATTCACTTCATTCAACAATGTCGAATGGGTTCTTACCAATTCTTCAACTCGAATAAACCTAATAAAATACCAAATAAATTATAAATTATAGTTAAGGTTATAGGAGACAATTTCTTTGAAACAAATTTTATGTAATGAAAATAAACTCCAACTAAGAAATAAATATGAAAAAAGAAAAATATGTTACTAATTATTATTTTGAGTACAATTTGTGCATTTCCTGATTCTTCTGTAGGATAATTTGCACCTTTAATGGATTTTATTTGATCTTATGTAAAGAGGATTTGTGGACTTTAGAGTCCGCAAACATCTTGATCTATTTATAAATGTTCCATGAATTTATGAAATTTTTGAGATCCCTCTCTAAGGGATATAGTACCCCTTTATATAGTGTGAGTTAGGATTAGTCTTCAAGAATTCTAAATGAAGTTAGACTCATCTTGTAGATTCCCACACAATTTTGATGTCTACAAATGTTGAGTCTCCGTCTCATGAAGAAACTGATTTCTTTTTTAAATAACCTTTCTGTGCACATAGTTCACTTAACTCTTTTATTGGTTGGATTTTATTGTTTGAGGTGTAATCAACGGTTCTAGGAGAGGTCTTAAGGGATCTCACAAACAGAGGATCCAACAACATCTCCAAGCACGTTTCAGATTCCCATCTGAATGTAGACACATGATCCAATTTCTCAAAAATCCTCAATAGCACAATATTTTTGTCTTTGCAGATTTCGCGTGGAATGAAGAAGGTGCTTGTGCATGCGAGCCTTAAGTGGAGATTGAGAATATTATTCTTTGTTTACAGAATCTTACCTCAAATCATTTATCAGTCATGGATTCAGTTCAAATATTTGAAATAGATATGAGTTGCACCAACATAATCTAGCACTGCATCTCCTAGAATTGCTAGCGTTAGTATCATCGTGGAATATGATGTGTGAGTAAGAGTTTCATCAAGCCACGAAGAATCATGGAACTTGTAAGTAGAAAGGTTTCAAAGTATTAGACATTAACTAGCATCTCAGAATGAACAAAATGAATGTGCAACCCAATAGAATTCATATATGGTAAAGTCGCTACATCCCCACACGAGTTGAGGTAGGCACCTATAACTTCCTCAACCACATTAACTACTTCTTACTATTTCTAATCGTTTGAGTTAGCCTACTATACCTTTTTATTTAACCCAAAGGGAACTGTTAGGCGAAGAACTTGAGAATTATCATCAAGAATGATTCACATTAGAAGATCAAATGGTTCATTATGCATAAATTTCATATTTTACGAGCATATCCAATGTTGTAAAGTGTAACCTTGGAAATTATTTTATTTTCTTAATTCTGAGCAAACCGTCGTTCTGACTTTCTTAATTCTTAAATAGTTATATACTAACATCACATTTGAGAAAAGAGTCTCCAAGTTCCCAAGTGATTACGAATGAAACTTCTAGAGGCATTTCATCGTTGTCATTCCTTCCAAAATCTTACCAGTTGGGATACAAAGTTCTAGTTTGCAATGATCCAAAAGTATTCTTTTCAAGTTTATTCAGTATGAATGCTTCCCCAATAAAGTCTAAAGATTCTAGCACGGCAGATAGTTATTGGCAAAATTTCTTGACCTGAGATTCTTATTAATTCTATGGTATATACATATAGCAGTGAATCTGTTCAGCGGAGTTTGGTGATTCACTACAATATGTGTATACCTAGAATTCATAAGATTCTTGAGGTCAACGATAACTATCTACTGTGCGAACTTTTAGACCTTATAGGGAAAGTCTCCATACCGAATAAACTTTAACAAAATGCTTTTGAAATACCACAAAATAAAACTTTGTATCCCAACCGCTAAGATTTTGGAAGTAATGACAACAAAAAAATGTCTCCAGAATTTTTATTTGGAATCTCTTGAGAAGATTGGCGACTCTGTCCTCATATATGCTATTAGTATACAATCGTTTAAGACTTATGAAAATTATAATGAGGGTCTTCTCAACATTAAGAAAAATAAAATCATTCCCAATATTGCATCGTTCAAGCTTGGATGTTCTCATAAAATTCTGAGATTTATCCGTAATGAACCATTCTATGTTAAAGTGTGGACAATTTCTAGTTATAATCCTCAAGTTTACAATTGGACAAAAATTTCTTGATGCATTCAGTAGAAATGTGTTATAGGGTAAAGTATAGGAGATTAGAAACAAGAGAGTAGTTGA
Organism: Solanum peruvianum; assembly: GCA_027705065.1. Lineage (NCBI taxonomy): Eukaryota > Viridiplantae > Streptophyta > Magnoliopsida > Solanales > Solanaceae > Solanum > Solanum peruvianum. The sequence goes on along the minus strand of JAKWJD010001565.1, from coordinate 31,263 downwards.
TGTGGTTGAGGGACTAACAGGTGCCTACCTCAGCTCGGACGGGCAACGTAGCAGCTTTATCATTTATGAAATGGATCGGGATGGACATTGATATTATTGATGCACCAATCTTTAGGCACTTCATCGTGAATACTAAGAAGCTAGTCAATGTACGGTACTTAGAAATCACTGCTACACTACAAGTTTCACGACCCTTCGCTGCTTGTTCAAACGCTAAACTCACGGATCTTACGTACTACATGAGATTCCACGATGCTATTAGCACTTGAAATTTCGTGGAGATGTAATGCTAGATTATGTTGTTACAACATATCTCTATTTCAAATATTCGAGGATGATTACAAGATTATTACTTATTTGTGATCTACTTTTGTAAATAATGAATGATATACTCAATCAGCCGTTAATTCTTGCCTACATGGGCACATTTTTCATGCCTCGCTAGATCTGCAAAGGCAGATATGTTATACAGTTGAATAATGAGAGATTGGATACTGTGTCTACGTTTTCATGGGAGAGTGAAACTACTTTCCCAAATGTGGTTGGGGATGTTGTTAGGTACTTTACTGGTGCAATGTTTGTTGATTCTAGCTTTGAAAAATATACTTAATACATTTTTAAACATCAGGCCTCTTCTTGTGTGTGCATCTCCAAGCATTGGGGATATAAATACTACATAGAAGGTAAGAGATGACCCCAAAGGCACTTGATCTATCTTTATTCTCATCTGAATAATTAAATTTAACAAAAGATCTATCAGACTGCGGAAAGAATGATTTGATCAACGAATATTCTTTTTTTTCGTCAATTTTTAACAAATTTTACCAATTAATCAACTCTGATCGAACTAAGCAAACCCCAAAAGAAATTATAAATATTTTTTAGGTTCTAGGAGACAAAAATTGTTTGCACTGAATCCTATTTATGGAAAATAAACTCCTACCACAAAATAAATATGATGAGACAAGAATATTTTATAAATTAATAGTTTGGGTTCAATTATATCCCTTTCTTGATTCTTCTAATGGATAATTTTCACATTGAATGAATTTTATTTGATATCCATGTAAATAGATTTCTATGGATTTTTTTTAATGTATTTTGTTATCAAGAAGAGTCCACCCACATCTTGATATCTTTGTAAATATTTCATGAATTTATGAAATTTTCAAAATCCCTCTCTAAGGGATATATTACACTTAATATAGTGTAAGCTAGGAGTAGTTTTCAAGAAGGCCTAATTGAAATTTGACTCATCTAGTAGAGTCCCACACAAATTTGATGTGTACGAATGTCGAGTTTTTGGATCTAGAATCAACAAAGAGCGCACAAACAATGAACCCAATCATATCTCCAAACACGTTTTGGAAGTAGTTTTTGTTGGGTATGTAGCAGAAGATGGGAAAGAGAGGGAAAGAGAGGAATTTGAAAAGTTTAGAACTTGAAAAGTCCTGTTATGATTTAATGAAAAGACATTTGTCCCTTATTGGTTGTGGAAAGAAAAATATGAGAGTTTAAAGGCAAAGGCAAAATTCAAGCAAACATCATTGAGAAAATGGAAGATGCAGATGATTTGTGTGCAATGACCTCGGAGTTTAACTTAGTTTGAAATCACAATGAATGGTTTATCTAGTAAGGTGCCACTAGTCATATTTGCTCTGCAAAAGAAATATTTTCAACGTACACTCCTACTGAGTACGATGAAGATTTGTTCATGGGAAACACAATAACAACAAGGATTGGGGGAACTAAGAAATTAATGATGAAAATGACTTCCCGCAAGGAGTTGACTTTGAACAATGTTCTGCAGCAATCCCCTGTAAATGCTGCTGATAATATTGTGAATGTTGGGTTGGCTGTTGAAGTTGATGGAGGTATGGATGGAGGGTGTCAGCAGAAGCACACTAATCTGCAGGAAGGGGTATGCAAAGGGGGGAAAGGAACTCTGGTTTTTGATAACTCGGACCATAGGAGAGACCTTAGAGCCTCAGAAAATAAGTCTCCAAATTCCATCAATCAGGGGCAGTAAAAAAATTCCAGTCAATGGCAAAATTATGAGGCTGATCAGAGTATGAAAAGAAATGAAAATCAAGAAGCTGGGGGTATAAATGATGCTGGAAATCAACAATATACTGTTAATTTGAGCATCAGCAGCAGGGAGATAAAACTCCTGTCGAAAAACAAAACAATAGATCACAAGGCAGACCTAGCAAAAAGAAAAGAGAAGCATTAAAAGAAGAATTCAAAGAGAGGCAGGTCTGCAGTGTGATAATGACCAGATTCAAAGAGAAAATAAATCTCCAAAAAAGTGCCATGACAACTCAGATTATGAAGTTATAAATTCAGAGATGGATTTGACGAAGATACTCAATCTCTCAATGAAAACGAGGGAGAAGAGGAAGAGGATGAAAATAGTGCACAGTTGATCAACACTTTTGGTTCTACTTTCCAAAGTGAGTTTGAGTCTGAAATCCATGAAGTCACTACTCAACAAGGTTTATCTCCAAGGGGTAGAAAGGAAGTCAGACAATATAATAACACCGTCACAACAAGCACAAGTGCTAATAATAGCAGACCCAACACCAGGTCACGATGTAAAGGTTTTTAATGATCAGTACAATATGTTGGAATGCTAGAAGCATTAACACCCAAGGCTCTTTGGAAAGACTCCAAAATCTCAAGAAAATGCATAATTTGTCTATGATTGCTATTCTTGAACCTTTTGCAGATAACTCTCAAATCAACAAATACAAGCTTCTTTTGTCTATGGATAATGCTCTTTGTAATAATAACGGCAAAATTTGGCTTTTTTGGACCAATGATATGGAATGTGATATTTTGGAAATTCATGATCAACATATCACTTGTAGGGCAAAACATGTTGAACACAATGAGAAATTTTTTTTTTCTCTTATTTATGCTAAGTGTAAGGAACACTTAAGAAGACCTCTTTGGGAAAGACTTTATCATATCTCCAATATGGGTAGCCCATGGTGTACGATTGGAGACTTTAATGTCATTACGTCAATTGATGAAAAGCATGGTGGCATACCATATAATATGAACAAAAGTCTGGAATTTATTGATATCATTGAAGCTTGTGGTATTATGGACATAGGCTACAGTGGTCAACATTACACTTGGTGTAATCAAAGATCCGGTGAAGCAAGAGTGTGGAAAAGATTGGATCGAGCCATGGTCAACGATAAATTGTTGGAATGTATGCCACAAACTACTATCTGTCATCTTCCTGCTGTTGGCTCAGACCATTGCCCTTTATTAATGGAAATGGAGGTGAGAATAGCCCAAAAAGTAAAATACTTTAAGTTTTTGCACTGTTGGACTGAAAATGAAAATTTCAAGGATATTGTGCAAAGCTCTTGGCAAGAGGAAGTAAGTGGTGCTCCTATGTGGAAACTTCATCAGAAAATGAAGAAATTAGCTTCTACCTTGAGTACATGGTCTAAGAGTGAATATGGCAACATTTTTTCAATGGTTGTAGATTTTGAAGAACAGGTTAAAAAGGCGGAGGAGAATGTCATACAAAATAATTCAGAGGAGAACAGAGCCAGACTTCATCTTATTAATGCTCAATACATCAAATACATGAAGTTGGAAACTTCCATACTCAAGCAAAAAAACTCAGCTCCAATGGTTCAAAGAAGGTGATACCAATTCCAAATACTTTCATTCTATGATGAGGGGAAGGAGAAGGAAGTTGTTTATCCATAGAATTTGCACAGATGAGGATACTTGGAAACAGGGAGATGAGAACATTGCCAAAGAAGCTTGTATGTACTTTCAAAATATTTTCACTGGGAAATCAGAAAGAATCAGTGAAGAGGTTCTTAACTGTATTCCCCGGATGGTTACAGATGAGCAGAACCAACTTCTTCAACAAATGCCTAATATGGAGGAATTAAAAAAGGTTGTTTTATCCATGAATCCTAACTCAGCTCCAGGTCCGGATGGGTTTGGAGGGAAATTTTATCAATCATGTTGGGATATTATTAAGGAAGATGTTCTAAAGGCTGTACAACATTTCTTTTTTGGAAATATTTTGCCTAAATATTTTTCGCATGCTTGTCTTGTTCTTCTTCCTAAAATTGATCATCCCAATAAATTTTCAGAGTTCAGACCCATCAGCTTGAGTAATTTCTCTAACAAAATTATTTCCAAGATATTTTGTTTCAGATTAGCAGGTATTTTACCTCAGTTTATTTCTGAGAATCAGTCGGGATTTGTTAAGGGAAGAAGTATCTCGGAAAACATTATGTTGGCTCAAGAGATCACTCATCGTATCAAACAACCCAATGAAGGTGACAATGTGGTAATCAAACTAGATATGGCCAAGTCATATGATAGAGTGTCATGGTCGTATACTTGTTTGGTTTTGCGAAAAATGGGTTTTGGTGAGAAATTTATTGACCTTGTGTGGAGAATAATGAGCAACAACTGGTACTCTGTTATTATTAATGGGTACAGGCATGGTTTTTTCAAGTCAAAAGGGGTCTCAAACAAGGTGATCCGTTATCGCCGTCCTTATTTATTTTAGGGGCAGAGGTGTTGTCTCGGATGCTTAATATGCTTCATCAACAACAGCATTACAAAAACTTTCAAATGGAAAGTAGAGGCCCACAGATTAATCATCTCAGCTTTGCGGATGATATCATTATATTCTCTTTCACCACTAGAGATACCCTCCATATGATTATGAAAACTCTTGCCACATATGAGTCTGTCTCAGATCAACTCATAAACAAAGACAAGAGTCATTTCATGGTCCCATCGAACGCTCCCATAGAGGTCATCAATGTAATAGAAGAAATCACAGGCTTCACTCAGAAAAATAGTCCCATTACCTACCTGGGGTGCCCCCTTTACATTGGTGGTCAAAGAATCATTTACTATTCAGATTTAGTCGCAAAGATCACCAAAAGGATTACGGGATGGCAATCAAGGATTCTTAGTTTTGGTGGGAAGGCTACTATGATCAAACATGTTCTACAATCCATTCCTATCCACACAATGTCAACTACCTCTCCTCCTAAAACAACTATCAGGTATATCAAGAAAGCCATGAAAGATTTCTTTTGGGGTTGGGACAAGGAAAAAAGAAAATATCATTGGGCCTCTTGGGATACGTTGTGCCTTCCTTTGGATGAGGGAGGTATTGGTATAAGACGTCTTGAAGATATGTGTGTTTCATTACAACATAAACAGTGGTGGATTTTCAGAAGCAAGCAGACATTATGGGGTCGATTCTTGAGAGCAAAATACTGTCAAAGGGCTCATCCGGTAGCAAAAAAACTACACACGGGGCAATCTTTGGTTTGGAATTTTATGATGAAAAATAAAGCCGTTGCCGAATCACATATTCAATGGAGAATCAACTCTGGAAGCAGCTCATTTTGGTGGGATGATTGGTTAGGAGACGACCCTCTTGCTCCTCAATGTAATCATATCACGAGCCTAAACAACACCACTATTTCTCATTTTCTAATTAATGGAAGATGGAACAAAACATTGCTTCGACAATGGGTTCCTCCATTACTGATTGCAAAAAGTTTGAATACTGACATTAAGTTTCAGGAACACATGCTGGACGAGGCAGTCTGGAAAACTTCTGAGAAAGGGCAGTTCTCCTGTGCTACTGCCTGGGAACACATTCGTCACCGGAAGGAGAAAAATAATTGTAGTAAGAATATCTAGCATAAGTTAATCCCGTTTAAAATTCTTTTTTAGTGTGGAGGGCATTGCGTGGTAAGCTCCCCACTAACGAAAGAATTATTAAATTGGGAGGGAGGCAGCCCAATGTTCATGCTGTTAAGCCCTGGGGAAGACACCATAGATCATATTTGTAACAGGTCATTTTGCTAACAATATTTGGAGGTTCTTTCTGTTTTCTGCAGCTGCAGGGCTGCAACATGAGCACTCAACAATTCACACACTGCTGCAGAAATGGAGGAACCTGGCGAAGGCAACTGAAGTGCAGAAGCTGGCAACCAGGCTGCTGCCAGTCATCATTCTCTGGAATCTCTGGAAAAATCGCTGCGCAGCAAAATACGGAGCAAAGCAATCCAACACAGCTAGAGTAAAATTCCTCATAGTCAAAGACTTCAACCATCTCCTCAACACAGCCTATCCATACATCGAATGGCTAACAATTGGAACTCTCTTATCGAAATGGTGGCAAGTTACAAACATGCTATTATGGTTAAAGAAGTAACGTGGGAGAAACCTCAACAACCATTCCTCAAGCTCAACACTGATGGGAGTGCCCTCAACAACCCCGGGAAAATTGGAGGAGGAGGAATAGTAAGAGATTATCAAGGTAATATGATATATGCATTTACTATTCCTTTGGGTATTGGTACCAACAACCAAGCGAAAATTCAAGCAGTTAGCCATGGTTTAGATTGGTGCATTCAGCATGGATATACAAAAATACACTTGGAAGTGGATTCAGAATTGGTCATTCATTGGCTTTCAAATCAAACCAACTACCCATGGAACCTACAGCCATACATCATGGAAATCCACAGAATAATGCATCAATTGGAAAGATTCAAGATTACTCATGTCTACAGGGAGGCAAACACACGGCTGATCGGCTATCGAAATATAGTCGCAACATAGACATTGTTCAACACTTTTACATCAAGGATCAACTACCTACTCTTGCGAGAGGAAGCTTCATTCTAGAAAAATTGGCATGGCTAATTTCAGGAGAAAGAAATTGAAAAGAATCAAGAAAACCTCCATGATCGTCTTTGTTATGGTATAGTTTTTATACCGCTTTTGTACATTCTTAGACTATGCTATTTGTATAGTCTCTATGATTATACTAGGATACACTTATTTTCTTACTCTTGTAAGGGGAGAGTCCCCTATACGTTATATCCTAGATACTTCTTTCAGAGGAGCTTGTATTTTGTTTTTGTTTTTTATGAGGGGGGATGAGTCATTTTATTTTAGGAACGTTACTTAGGATCGGAGGAGGCGAGAGGTTATGCCCCCCTCGCTCTTTCTTTTACTTTTATTATGTAAGGCCTGGGGGTGTGCTCAGCGCTTTACACCCCTTACCCCCCAAAATAAATTAAACTAAAAAAAAAACAAAAAAAATGCATTTACATTTGATAACTTTATGCTAATACTTACGTTTAATGACTACTGTTAAGTCCTTAAGTTGTTGTCCTTAGTATAAGCTAAAGTGTAAGTAGTCATAAAAGGTTAAAATCAATGAAGGGTCTCAAAATGGACAATGAAATTCAATGAGTTTTTCAAAGTAAGAATGATTGTTAATATTATAAGCATTTATATTAGCAATACAAAAATGAATATGAGAACCGATTGAATCTAAAGATAAAAATGATTCGGAGTAATAGGGGTGGGCATATGAATATCATTTTGCAGAGATATATTTGGAATATTGTATTATTTCATCAAAGGACTGCACCTTTTACACCAAAGTTAAATGGTTTGGTTGAACGGAAAAGCAGAACATTAATGGAAATGATGAATGCCTTAATGCTCAATTCTTGTTCACCACGAAACCTTTCGGGGGAAGCCATCCATATAGGTAATAAATACTCAAAAGAGTACCCCATCGATAAACACAATCAATTCCATATGAGTTATGCAAAGGAAGGAAAGCCATCTTAAAATATTTCAAAGTGTGGGGTTGTTTAGCCAAGGTAGAGGTTCCTTTACAAAAGAGGGTAAAGATTTTACCAAATACACTAGATTGTGTCTTTATTGAATATGTTGTGAACAGTAAAGCCTGTTGTTTTTTAGTTCACAAATCTTATAATCCTGAGATCCATATTAATACCATAATTAAATCAGATAATGCGGAGTTTTTTGAAAACATTTATCCGTACAAAATAGAAAGTGACTAAGCAAGTGAAAGACCTAAACGACCACGAGAAGAATCAATGGAAAATATACTAACTAGTGAGGAAAAATCTGCTTATTATGGACCAGATTTTGTAGCACTACTGCTTGAAAGTGAGCCTCAACCATTTAAAGCAGTTATGTCGTCCTCTTAGTAAACTTATTGAAAGAAGAAGGTAATCGTGAGATCAAATCAATTTTAAGTTATCACACATGGGAATTGGTTAATCTTCCTCCAGGAAAGAAACCTTTAGGATCAAATTAGATCTTTAAAAGGAAAATGAAATTTGATGGGACTATTGACAAATATAAGGGTAGACTCGTAGTCAAATGGTACATACCAAAGGATGGTCTGGACAACTTTGACACATACTCTCTAGTAACAAGTATAACATCAATTAGGATGTTAATAGTACTAGAAGCAGTGCATTATCTTATAATCCATCAAATTGATTCAAAGAAAACCTTCTTAAATGGAGAGTTGGAGGAAAAAATTTAAAATGAACAACCTGAAGGGTTTACAGTTCATGTTAAAGAAAATAAAGTGCACAGACTTGTGAAATTACTTTATGGAGTCAAGCAAACACCCAAACAATGACATGCTAAATTTTACCAAACAATGTTGGCAAATGGATTAAAGATTAATGAATGTGATAAATGTGTTTACCTTATAAATGTTATGAATCATGAAGTCATTGTTTGTTTGTATGTTGATGACATGTTAATAATGAGTAGAAGACATTGACGATATAAATGATACTAAGCGCATGATGTCCAGCAAGTTCGATACGAAGGACTTAGGAGTTGCTGATTTGATCTTAGAGGTCACGATTATCAAAACTCCCTAGGGACTACCATTATCTCAATCTCAATATATTAAAAATTTATTGGATAATTTCAAGTACTTGATTTTAACGTTGTCAAAACTCCAATTGATTTAAGTTGTACATTTAAAAAGAATGAAGGAATATCAATTGGAATATGCCAGAGTGTTGGAAAGTTTTATGATTATTATGAATTGTACGCGACCAAATATACTGCTGTGATTGAAGGATATAGTGATGCAAAACGGATCACCTGGTCAAATAATGTAAAATCGAAGAGTCGTTATGTATTCATACTTGGTGGAGGAGCAGCTTATTTGAATTTGTCCAACTAGACATGTATTGCTCGCCCCACAATGGAATCTGAATTCATTACTTTGTATAAGGCTGGTGAAGAAGTTTAATGGCTACGAAATTTCTGAGAGGATATATTCCACTCTGGCCCAAACCTATTGGACCTATTTGCATGCATTGCGATAGTCAAGCAACAATAGGTAGGGCAGGGAGCATTATGTACAATGCGAAATCTTGTCATATACAATGGAGAAATGACACCATAAGACACCTTCTCTCTAGTGGAATTATCACAATTGATTATGTAAAGTCAACAGATTATTTGTCAGATCTACTAACAAAAGTCCTAGTGAGAGAGGCAGTTAAAAGATCATCTAAGGGAATGATTTTAAGGCTTAGGACAAGTCAGCATGACGGTAACTCTCTCTAGAAGATTGGAAATCCCAAGAGCTAGATTCATGGAGAAAAACAAAGTTGTGGCTGACGGTTCGACATTTTTAATTAACTGAATCCAATCTCATGATGAAGACAATGTTCAGGAACAAGGTTTAGACTTTAAGGCTTGTTAATGAGGTAATTAATCTTAAAAGTTTTAAAAGATTAGCTATGATTGGTAGATTTGACCAAATAGTGTATCGGCGGAATGACACGACTAGAAATCACCTATGTGAGTGTGAAATGGAAGCCGCGTCAAACAGAATTTTATGTCAAAATCCTATTCTCTATACACTCATGAAACTAAGAGGTGTTCATGGCTGAAATGAACACAACCGCAAGAACCATAAACAGTATAGGGTTAATTGTTTGACATATGGTTGTCTAGGTATAAACAACAGCTCGAAGGTTCAAAGATATAACATCTAGCGATTGACTGAGTATATCCAACATATGTTCAATACAGAAAGTCCAAGGGAAAACCTACTTATCAAGATGCAATCAATTCTTGACCATACAGTACATAATTGTTCGTGCATTCCTATGTTATAACCATTCCCCATGAATATGGTGGATTGTTCAGTAGGTAGCAAGAATTGTTTGGAAATAGAGGGAAAGAGAAGAATTTGAAATGTTTAGAACTTGAAGAGTTGGGAATTTGAAAACTCCTCTTATGTTTTAATAAAAAGGCATTTGTCCGTCATCGGTGGTAAAAAGAAAAATAGGAGAGTTTAAATACAGAAACACTCCTATTAATTGTTGAAGGGTTTGAAAGAGGGACCCCCCTCGCCCCGTCGTCGTTGTCGCTCGCTCGTCTCAGCTTCAGCTTCGGCAAATGATCGAGAGATTATTTTTTGGACAATGTTTATTTTAATTAATTAATTAATTAATTTAATGACCAAAAATATTTTCAATTAATTAGTTGATAACAGAAGTTGAAAATTAGACGAAATGTTTCAACTTTTTAGTTGACTAACCCTACTTGACTAAGATCCGTGCGCGACCCGTTTCTTTTTATCTTTCCCATTTTAATTAATTTTTTCGCCATGACTGTTCTGAAAGGTTGCAACTTTCAGGAACATTCAGTACCATTAGAAAGGTAGCAAACTTTAATTAATGGTCATGTGAATTCTGAAAGGGTTGCAACCGTTCAGAACCTATTCCTCTTGCCTATAAATACCACTCATTCATCAGAATATTTCGTTACTAATTTTATGATCTTCTTCGTCGTCATCGTCTGCACACATTTTGCTTCATGTACTATCATGCTATGGATTAGTTCACTGACAATAGAGTATTTTGTATCTACACTATGCTGATTAACATCATTTTATCTTAGGAGGTTATATTGAAAATCAAACCTCGGATACTAGAGGGAAATAATTTCCTCAAGGGGACACTGTGAGTTCAGTTGACTTGATTTTTTTCCAATTTAAAAGGTTTTTAAGATTTTGGTATGTTTTTACAAATATTACCTTTTTTGAATTAAATATTTGTTCATCTCTCTTAATGGTTCTATAAATTTCAGCTACTTCATGTTTCTGAAAAATTTATTAGAATCATTCATTTCTGATTTTATAATACATATTGGCAAGAGTTTCAGCCTCACATACAAACATAAACAGAAGATCCAGTTTTCAACAATCCTCAACAGTATAGTCTTTGAAAATTTGGCGAGAGGCGTGAAGAAGAAGGTGCTTGTGCATGCCAACGTTTTTTCTGCATATTAAGCATATCATTGATTGTTAGTAGAAGCATAAATCAAATAAATAATTAGTCATGGGGTTAGTTTGAATAATTGAAATAGATATATGTTTTAACAACATAGCCTAGTATTGTATCTCCAAGAATTCCTACTGTTGATATTATCGTGGAATCTCATAGCTTGTATGATCCTTGAGTTAGAGCTTCAACATGCAGTGAAGGATCATTGAACTTCTAATGTAGAAGGGATTCAAAGTACTAGACATATAAACTTATTTCTCAGCATTCATAGGGAAGTGTCTTGTCATAGGTGTATCAACAAAATTACAGTCCAACAAAAGTCATTAGCCTACTATATATTTTTATTAAACGCAATAGGAACACTTAACAAAAGTAATGAACTCGATAATTATCATCAGGAATGATTCACATTTTAAGATTGAGTGGTTCATTATAGATGAATTTTGATATTTACGAGCACATCCAAACTTGCACACTGTAACATTGGAAATGACTTTATTTTTCCTAATTTTGAGAAAACCCTTGTGATGACTTTCATAAGTCATAAATAGTTGTTACTACACATCGCATTTGAGAATAGAGTCTCCATGTTTCCCAAGTTATTCCAAATGGAACTTCTAGAGGCATTTTTTGTTGTCATTACTTGCAAAACCTTAGAAATTGGGATACAAAGTTTTTGCTTGCAGTTCAAGTTTATTCTGCATGACTGCTTCCCTGATAAAATCTTGAGGTTGTAGCACGACAGAAAGGTTTTAGGAGAGATTTGAAACCTTGAGAATATTATGAATTCAAAGGTATACAAGTATGGCAGTGAATCAGTTATATTCCACCCGAACAGATTCACTATCATACATGTATACCTTATATTCATAAGATTCTCTAGGACAAGAATCTTTCGCCAATTACTATCTGTCTTGTAGAACCTTTGGACTTTATAGGGAAAATTAAATTTTTTTATCCCAATAGGACGTAATAAGCTTGGATGTGCTCGTAAAATATTGAGATTATCCGTAATGAACCATTAAATCTTAAAATGGGGTTCATTCCTAGGGATAATTCTCAGTTCAAAACTTTTTCAAAGAGTTTGCCTTCGGTAGAAATGTATAATCGGGTAAAGTAGGTACCTAATAGGTACCTATCTAAGCTCAAGGGCGGAAGTAGAAACTTATCATTTATTGAAATGGATCTGGACGGACATTGTTTTGATTGTTGCACCTATGCGAAGGAACTTCCTCGTGAATGTTGAGAAGCAAGTAAATATACGGTACTTGGAAATCATTGCTACTTTACAAGTTTTGTAACTTTTCATTGTTTGTTAAAGCTCTAACTCACGGATATTAGATTCTACCTGAGATACCAAGATGGTATTAGCACTTGGAATTTCATGGAGATTTAGTGCTATATTATGTTGTTACAACACATATTCGAGATTGATTCCAAGACTAATTACTTATTTGCGGTCTACTTTTGTAAATAATGAATGTTATGCTCAATCTGCAGTTAAGGCTAGCCTACATGAGAACATTCTTCATGCCTCGCTACATCTACAAAGGCTATGTTGTACTTTTAAGGATTTTGAGAAATTAGATCTTGTGTCCACATTAAGATGGGAGAGTGGAACTACTTTCCCAAAGGTGCATGGAGATGATTTTTAGTACCTTGCTAGAGAGAGAACCTTATTAATACTGGCTTCGACAAAGATACCACATTTCTAAGCATAAGGCCTCTTCCGGAATAGTTGATTATACCTCAACCAATAAAATTCTATCAAGCAAGACTATTAAGTGAACTATGCGTCCCAAAAAAATTCATGGGACAAAAACATGACATTTGAAACATCAAAATTTTGTGGGACTCTACAAGATTAATCCAATTTCATTTAGGGTTTTTGGAGACTTGGTACCCTAAACTCTAGCTCACACTTATATAACAATTTTTGGAAGTGCATATATTTCTTTGAATATGCATCTCTTAAATTTCATATATTCACGATGCGATCAAGATATCAGCGCACTTTATTTGACAACCAAATACTTTAACAAGATCGGTAAAATCCTTTCACAAAGATCAAAAAAATCATAATAATGCCCACATCATCTTATTTTTGGTGACACTAATAGCCTTTGAATCGTGGAGTAATCTTATGAGAGGGGAATCAAGGAATAAACATATATGTACTCACAAATTTTATAAATTAACTCATTCTTTTTTATTTATTTAGTGATTGCAATAATTTTTTTCTATTTGGAAAAAAATTGTGCATTTAACTTGCATGCCTAGTTTGACCTAATTTACTCGGCATCTCCTCTCTTGCAAATAAAATGTGAAATATCAAGCCATAAACTTCAAAATTGAAACTCCATTCTATGGGTACTTCAAGTATCATCTTTGAGTTTATAAGGTTTACACTTTGACAAGCCTTGAAGATACAACACGACAATGTTGATCTTGTTTTGTCACTCTTTACAAAACAACACTTGAGATAATTCTCCAAGTGCCATAAGAAGTTCTCCGCTTCTTGGGCATCACGAATGCCTTTGAACATATGTGACTTGGGATCCTTCACCTTGCTTCCTTATATCGGTCGGATGATGTCGAACCTTCAGCTTACACGCCCTCATTGAGTGCTTTATTCTCGATTCTCATAGCTGCAATCATACATAGCGCATCGATGAGCAAGAATGTGATGGCCTCCTTCATCTTGAACTCAGCATGCTGGCGTCCCTCAAACTCCTTGCGGATGTTGTTGTTTTCCTAAGGTTGAAGTCCTTTAGAGACCTGAACTTTTCATCAACCACATTAAAATGCCAGCCTAATATCTTTATGGTCTACCTCTCCATTTGAACCCTTGTGACCTATTCCTCTCCGATGGTGGCGTCAATATCCTCATCACCATAATCATCGTCACTTGTTTCAATGGTAAAATGTGGGTGACATGCTAGTGCCTTGCTTGGTGTAGGGTGGAACAACGTTTCTTTACTACTCTGGTGGTGCTTATTTCCCTTGCAGATCTTACTTCCGCCATCTATCTTGATTGTTATGGTTCTAGTAACGTTTATATCATTGGTCATTCCCTTACTGCAAACCTTTTAAATGATACCACATTGTCGGAGACTTAGAGTGTAACTAATGTTTCATGCAACACTTGACAACTTACAGTGATTCAAGTTCTTGTATTCTTAAGTAGGACTTTTGACTCTATGACCGGAAGAGAATGCAAGAAAGACTTAAAGAAACTTGGAATGCTTTCAGGAAAGGCTTAGTATTACTTTGTTGATTGTTTTACAATGGGTTGGAACATTTTTTAAATGAGAGACCCTTTATTTATCTTACCTCCTAAAAGGCTAAGTTTAAATACTATCTACTTTAAAGTTCCGTACATAATTACACTTCAGTCCTATTCTAGAATTCTTTAAAAGTTTTAGGGAAGTCTAATGCCTTCTTCAATATATCTAGGAAGTTCTAGTGTATTTTTCCAACCTCTTCATAAATCTAGATTTTCTACCTTATCCTGATGGCGAATTCGAACAAGGAAGTGGTGGGACATGACACAATGGATCATTGCGGTCAAAGATAATCACACTTTGCATTAGTATCTAGACAATAATAGCTCCTGCAACACACAATGCTACGAAGTTTCTTCGTATTTCCTATATTTTTACATAAGCTATGGATCACTAAGGTCCAAACCAAATGCCACTTTCCATTAGGTATATTGAATAAAAAAAATCTTGAACAACCGTATAATACCCAATGCTAAGTAATCCAATATAAGAGTAAGCAAAATTTAAGTGAATATCAGAGGTAAAGGTATATTGATCATAGTAGTATAAAAGGACTTTTTATGGTAAAGGCATTTTTCAAAAAAACATTGATATAAATAACAATTACGTGTCAATTCCATGCTAGTTGGGGTCAATTCTTTTGGTTTTTTGGATCAGGGCGAGAAGGAATGGATATATAGGTGACATGTAAAAGTTGTACTTTCAATCCTTGGATTATGATAACCTACTAATTGGATTATGAAGACACAATGAACTTCATATATTGGAGGTGCACCAAATGGTACACAATACCTACCTAGAATAGTAGGGTTTATAGAACATAATTAAAAGGCATTCAATATATTGTTCACTAGAGGAATAATTCCTTATGCTCAGAAATATATTTTTGTAGCATACAATCAAAGCATTACCTGGTGAACAAGGAACTGAGTTTAGAACCCTGAGGTATCAAGTACAATCTTCACCTGTGGAAAAAATCTAGGTGATTTTTTCTATTTATGACTTGAAGGATAGACTTACCTAGTAACAGGATCAATCAAACAAGATATATGATTTAGAAATAGAAAGGAAGAGGGAGACATACTTGATGTAATTGTAGGTGAAATAACAATAGAGGAAACATAAATACTATTAAGAAATAGAAAGAGAGACGGGGAGATTTAAAAGAAAAAAAGGATGATCTATCAACAAAAACACAATTAATTACTAGATAAAAATCTATAGGTGAATGAAATTTAATTCATAAAAGTGAAGACTTGCCCAACTAATCAAGAGGGTTAAATGGAACAGATGTAAGGGTTTCCCAAATTCACAAAGTAGCCTACACATTAAATGTGCATTAAAAAAAAAACCCTTAAGACAAATCCTAGTTTCTGCTATTGATAATAGTAGATAAAAAAACCTAAGCTAGTTACAGTATTAATCTTGAGCTAAAACGAAGAAAAGGCTAGCCTATTAAATTATTTATAATTTAGTCACCTCTTGCTTAATTTTCATTTTAGTGTATTTTTAAACCTTCCATGCTTGTTTTATTAATCTTCTAAGGTATCCGAATTACATCGCATCGACTTCATCAGTAATGAATAAAGGAAGGGAAAAGATAGGATTTGAGTGACACATCTTGTATGAGAAGAAGAGATATAAGAACGTTGGAAAAGAGAGTTGGCACAGCACACAAGAATCGAGAAGAGTTATATTCAGCCGCGAGCAAGGAGGCAACACAATAAGAATATATTAAATAGTTAGGGTTAATAAAATCGGGCTTTACCCTAATCAGATTAGGTTGGGCTTGGGCAAAAACTTATTTTCATTTTTTATAATTAATAAAATAGTCTATATGCCCCCAAAAAAATATTTAAAAAAGGGTTTTCGGGGTAATTTATGGAGTATAAAATATCAAGTATGGTAAAGAAATGTCAGTAACGTAATATTTTCAAAATAGTAAAAATAGGAAATTGCCATGATTTTTGTGAGTTTCTAATTAAGAAAATACCTTCATCCCCCTTAAAAACTACTAACATGCAGATGGTCTAGGAATATATGAAATTAAAGTTTCATCTATAGTATATTATGAAAAGAGATTTATTGATCACCAAAGATGAAGTAATCCTGAAGAATTTTCTAGCTCCTACAAAAATTTGAGAACAATATGAATCAAATTTGTTGATCCTCTCAATGAACTCCAAGTATGCATAATGACCAACGATGATTTACTCATTAGATATAAAACTCTAATAAACCGTAATCAAGAAAATCTAAAGAAATTATGTCCCCCTAACCATTAGACTTATATAGTAGAGGAATATGGTATTCATTGAACATTGCTCATGTTCAAGTACTTATGTCACAAACTTAAGAATGTGCAAACAAAGAAAAAAACATGTGGAAGATAGTTCCATGCCAGGTCTCCAAATTATCGACTATACCTTCAACCTTCTTTTAGCTACAAAAAAGGAAATACACGCATCAATTAACTAGGGCATAAAATTATCATCTCGAGAAAATGGTCCACATTCTCTTTCATCATTAGCTAAAGGGAATATTAAGCATTCTTACCTTAACTATATTTCCATCTTAATTATTGGCGTATCTACTTTCTATAATCAAGACTATTTAAGTAAGAAAATTGTATTGGAAGTTAAGGAAAATGAGTCTTTAATGGAGAAGAAGTAAATTTTAAAGAATTTACTATTTTGTATGGTCATAGTAATTTCACAATAAATATAGAAAAGTGCAATGAAATATAGTTAAGATGCTTCCTCATAAATATATGAACAACGTATTGGGATAACTCAAAAGATAAAAAAAAACGTTTAAATTAATTCATTACAAAGAATGGGAGCAAAAAGGAAGAACTCCTGGATAAGCATAAAGGAATATAGGAATAGTAATTATGAGTTCTTTAAGTTACAACCTTATTGGAAATGTCAAGAAAAAGAAATGTTAACTAACCTTTAAAATGAATTTATGAAAATATTGATAGATAAACTCGCATTGCGAATAGCTATTTCACTACTTTCTTTCTCATAGATACCACTTCTACAAGTTCATCACTCGTTATCTCATAACTGGTTAATTCATCACAAAGTAGCTTACCTAATATGCAAAACTTCAACTTGTTTGACCATTTTGAAAAGAAATATTTCAACCCGTAGAACCGATCTATTCATGATTGGTAAAGAAAAACATTCCATTTAAATAGGCTGGAAAAATTCTACATACACATTACTATATCATTGAGTTGTCAAGATAATAGTTTTAGTTTAATAGCAAAAGAATGATTTGATTTTTTTATAATACAAAGTATAACTTGACGGAGTAGGGAGTGTATCAATTCCATTTCCTTCAGAAATATGTCAAATATATCGAGAGACAAATCAATCAACATGATATTTTTGTTGATGCTGAAAATATTGAGGCAAACTGGCGATACCTCCATATTTTTATGGAAAAAATTTTGACGATCACCTTATCTTTTTGTAAGGCAATTTGTCAAGATTTATGATCAATTTTTTTAACACCACTCTTTGTCAAGATTTATGATCAGTATTTTGAACATCACCCTCACTTATGCTAATGAAGCCTTGCTCAATATCATATTTTTGTAGTCCAAACATATTAATGTACAGTAAAGTCTAAGAGGGTCTAAAGAGGATTGTGTGTACAGAATGTTACTCCTAACAAGACGTTTCTAATAGACCCTCAGCTAACAACACAACACTCGATTCCTACAACATAATCTAAATTCACCCATTTCTCAAAATTTCCAAATTTCTTCTTCCTTACTAGCAGATTAATCAAAGGGGCATGCTAATTGGTACATAAATCACTTCCATCAACAAAAAATCAATTTCAATCACGTAATCACATACCCATTACGAATTTTCAGCTCATTTCCTCAAAGATCTGTACTCCAAACAAACATTATACAATTAAAAGAGAGAAGGAAAGTACTAACTGACGAAAAGGGTTCTTGAAAGAGTCCATTTTTTAGCACGACCCACAATGGAAAATGGAAACCAATGAGTTGGGATGAAGGAATAAAGAAGTGATAGTGATATAGCAATACCTCCGATGTGCGAAATATCTTCAACAATAAACCCATTTTCAATTATTAAATTTTGCTGATTTATTCAAAAAAACATCAATTTTTTTAGATCCTTTTTTCTGGGAGAATTTGAATCCTAAAAGAAAAATGGCTACAGAGTGGCAAATGGCAATACAAAGGTAGTCAATCAGGTATTGTGGAATCAGATTATTCACGCATTTGAGCTGTGAAGATAGTTTTCGATAGAAATATTAAATAAAAATACGACTTACAATAGACTCAGGCTTTTGACTTTCTTGAATTCGAATAGTGAACCGGATTGTCATATTATAAAAAAAGTTTAGTAATTAGTTAAATATCAAAAATGGAATATCACAAGAATTGAATATACGTACATCTTGCCATTACCTCGTAAAGGTAAAATATTATTTCTAAAAGACTCTTATCTCAAGTAAAAAAAATAGTAAGTAACAAGGAAACGGTGCAAAATCTATCGGAAGGGTGCCGAGACAACAACATTGTAATACGATAATCAATGAACAATTTACTGGGATAGATTAATTAAAATAAGAACAAACAATGGTATATACACAATGACAAACACCAACCATTGTAAGCAAGATATTCATACACCACCTATTAACCTTATATCCTAATATGTATCCTCCATAGTTTTCTATATAATGTCATGTCATGGGTAATATGAAGTTGCATTAAATTTTGTTTTATCGCCTGTCTCCAATACATCTTCTGTCTACCTCTGTCTTTCCTTGCACCCTCTATAGCCAACCTCTCTCACCTCCTGATCGATACGTCATCTACACATCTTCTCTTCGCATGTCCAAACTATCTTAGTTTTTATAGATGGGAAAAAAGCACATGTATAGAATCAACACACCATTGTTATATCCAAAAGATGGATCAGCTCCATCCACAGAGATAGTACTCAAAACTAAATGAAATGTGACATCTTAAATAAATGAACAATGTTAATTATACTAATTGAGGTCAATCTCATTATATTAAGTTAAACTTCATCAAATTTTGTGTATCTCCAATCTTTTTGGAGGTAAGCACTATTTAGAAGGTATGGTATAGACAGTCGATCTATCTTTACTCTCGTCTGGTTAATTTATTTCATCAAACGATCTATTTGACTAATGAGTGAAGAATTTGATCAATAAATATTCAATCTAATGGATTTTGACTAATTCTTCAACTCGGATCCATCTTATTAAACCCCAAAATAAAATATAAATTTTATTTAGGGTTCTATGAGACAATTTATTTGCAATAAATTTAATGTATAAAGAAACTATAATATTTTATTAATTAACAGTTTTTTTAAGTTCAATTTTGTCCCTTTCTTGATTCTTATGTTGGGTAATTTGCATCTAAAATAAATTTTATTTAATCTTCATGTAAAGAGAATTTTGTGGTCTTTCATGAAGTATTTTATTGTCACGAATAGTCCTCCCATATCTTGATCTTTTTGTAAATGTTCCATAATTTTATGAAATTTTCGAGATCCCTCTCTAAGGAATATAGTACCCTTTATATAATGTGAGCTAGGATTAATCTTCAAGAATTCTAACTGATGTTGGACTCATCTGGTAGTGTCCCACACAATTTGAATATCTACAAATGTCGAGTCTCTGTCTCATGAAGAAACTGATTTCTTCTTTTAAATAACCTTTCTGGGCACATAGTTCACTTAACTCTCTTATTGGTTGAACTTTTATTGTTTGAGTTGTGACCAACGGTTCTACAAGAGGTCTTATGTTAAGAAATATATTATGTATCTTTGTTGAAGCTAGAATCAACAAAGGTCGCACCAACAACAAGTCCAAGAACCTTTGAAAAATAGTTTCAGCTTCCCATTCGAACGTGGACAGAAGATCCAAATTCTCAAATTCTCAACAGTACATTTGTCTCTGCAGATTTGGCGAGGCATTAAAAAAGTTTTTGTGCATGACATTCTTAACTGCAGATTGAGCATATAAGTCATTGTTTACAGAAGCGAACCTCAAATAAATAATTAGTCATATAGTCAATTCAAATATTTGAAATAAGAATGTGTTGTAACAATGTAATTTAGTACTGCATCTGCAAGAATTTTTAGTGTTGATATCATCGTGAAATCTCAGGTAGCATGTAATATCTTTGAGTTAGAGCTTCAACAAGCACTGAAGGATCAGGGAACTTGTAAGTAGCACGAATTCAAAGTGTCAGACATTAACTATCTTCTTAGCATTCACACGGCATAGGTGCATCAACAACATCAATGTGCAATCCAAATCATTTCAGAAATGATAATGTTTCTATTTCCCCACAGGAGTTGAGGCACTCATAGGTGCCTACCTCAGTTTGGGCGGACAGAGTAGCAGCTTTATCATTAATGAAAGGGATTGGGGGCACATTGATTTTATTGATGCACCTATGCAAAGTCACTTCATCGTGAATGCTAAGAAGCTAGTCAATGTACGACACTTGGAAATCACTGCTACATTACAAGTTTAACAACCCTTCGCTATTTATTAAAGAACTAACTCACGGAGCTTACATTCTATTTGAGATTCAACGATGCTATTAGCAATTGGAATTTCTTGGAGATGTAGGGCTAGATTATGTTTTTACAACACATCTCTATTTCAAATATTCGAGAGTTATTCCAACACTAATTACTTATTTGCGGTCTACTTTTATAAATAATGAATGCTCTGCTCAATCTGAAGTTAAGGCTAGTATGCTTGAGCACATTGTTCATGCCTCTCGCCAGATCTGCAAAGCAAAATATGTTGTACTGTCGAGGAATATGAGAAATTGGATGACGAGTCCACATTTGGATGGGAGAGTGAAACTACTTTCACAAATGTGCTTAAAGGTTTAATTGAGTACCTTGCTAGAGTGAGATCTTTATTTATATTTGCTTGTATTATATACTACATTTATAATCTTAAGACCTCTTCTATAATAGTCATCCAAACAATAGAACTCTATCCAACAAGACAGTAAGTGAACTACCAAAAGGAATTTCACGGGACAAGATGAGTCAAATTTATTAAAGATTTCCACATTTGAGATATCAAAATTATGGGACTCTAAAATATGAGTTCCATTTTATTTAAGGTTCTTAGAAACTACTTATATATAGTGTATATATTTCTTTGAATAGTCATTTTTGAAATTTCATATATTCATGAAATATTCGTAATGTGATGATGATGTGGGTGCACTCTTCTTGGCAACCAGATTTTTTAATGAGATTTATTAATTCATTTCATGGAGATAAAATAAATCATAAGGAGGTTCACATCATCCTTAGTTTGAGTGACACTAACAATCCTTGAATCATGGAGAAATCTTAAACAGAGAGGAAACAAGTAATAAACATATTTTTACTCACAATCTTTATGAACAAAATTATTCTCTTTTATTACTATTTGAATACAATATATTTTTTGTATTTGGGACAAAAAAATGCAAATAAATTGCTACACTTAGTGTTACCCAATTTACCCTTCATCTTCTCTCTCACTAATCAAATGCAAATCTGAATCCACTAACCGCAAAGACTGAAACTCTACTTTTAGGGGTAGTTCAAGTCTCGCATTGGAGTTTATCGAGCTACACGCTGACAATCCTAGAAGTAGGGGGCATTTTTAGACACCGAAATTTTGTGGAACTCTATGAGATGTATCACATCCATAAGAAAAGTGTAACAATTTGGAAAGTCACAATTAGTGGGAACATCCTCCCGAACGAGCTCAACACACTTTGTAGCTTAGGAAAATTTTAAATTGGGTTTCAATATCATTGCGGTCGACGTACGCAAATCATACACATTCAAAATACCAAAATTCAAGTATTAAATGTCTCAACATTTAATAGATCTCTCAAATATTTGAGTATTGAGAAAGAGATTATTAATTTTCTTTTATATCCTATATTTTTACATAAGCTATGGATCATTTTGGTACAAGCCAAGTGACTCTTTGCACTAGATATTTGGACAATAATAACTCCTGCACACCCACTACACACCAAATGCTAAGTAATCCAAAACCAAACAAAGAAAAATTTTAGTGAATACTAAAGATATACATATATTGATCATAGTAGTATAAATTACAATATGAGGAATTATGTGGATTTGTGATAAAGGCATTTGTCAAAAAAATATAGATATAAACAACAACTGCGTGTTAATTCTAAGCTAGTTGGGGTCAATTCTCAAAAAATTTTGGATCAGTGCGAGAAGGAATGGAGGTATAGATTACATGTATACAACCATTACTTAGCCTAATAAATGGATTATGAAGACATAAACAACATCAGATATTAGAGGTGCATCAAGTTTCACTTAATACCTACCTAGAGTAGTAGGTTCACGGATCATAATAAAAAGACAATACAATATATTTTTCACTAGAGGAAATTTCCTTTTGCATTAGAAATATATATTTTTTTAGCATACAATCAAAACATTACCTGGTCGTAAAGGACGTGAGTTGAGAACCATGAGGTATCAAGTGCAATTTCCAGCGGTGACAAAAAAAACATGGTAATTTAATTTTTTTATTCCTTAAAGGATAGACTTGCCTTGTACCACAATCAAGAAAGCAAGAATTATGGTTTAGAAATAGAAAGGCAGAGGGAGAGTTACCA
This sequence comes from Solanum peruvianum, assembly GCA_027705065.1. Classification (NCBI taxonomy): domain Eukaryota; kingdom Viridiplantae; phylum Streptophyta; class Magnoliopsida; order Solanales; family Solanaceae; genus Solanum; species Solanum peruvianum. The sequence continues at coordinate 8,089 of JAKWJD010001565.1, read as the reverse complement.
ATTGATGTAATCTTAAATGCAAAAACAATAAAGTGAACTACAATCAATCTTTCAAAATATACTATCAAGAAGTACAAAGAAAGAGAGAGAGATTCAGAAGAAGAAAAAAGGATGATCTAGCAACTAAAAGATATTTTTGCTACAGTAAATCTAAGGTAAAAAGAAATTGAACTCATACAAGTGAAGAATTATCAAGAAGGTTCAATTGAAGAGATATAAGGGTTTCCCCAAACTCACAAAGAAGTATAAACATCAAATTTACATTGAAAAATGGTCTAAAATACCTTTTATTGAAAATGGTACAAAATTACCCTTCATCCACCTATTGGCTCCAAAATGCCCTTTTCATTTACATATTGGCTCCAAAATACCCTTGTCATCCACCTTTGAGTTCAAAATTGACCACTTATTTAATGATTTTAAATTTAAACTATTTAAATATTTTTAAAATACTTGATGTTCAAATATTGGTTATAATTTAATTTATTTGTATTATTTATAAATCAACCCACTACCCACCCATTATTAACTAAACCCCACCCAATTAATAATCCAACTATAATATCAAAATCGTCATAAAAAATACTAAAGCACAATGAAATTATAGATTCATGAAAATGACATCCAAAATTATTCGAGTCCGAATCGAATCCCCAATTACGTAAATGTGGAGCCGCTAATTTAGGAGGACACTTTCAATTTGATTCTCTTTCAAGATTGAATTAGAAATTTTTTTATTAAAGATAAAGAAGTAATACATCCAAATTAATTCATGCACTTTTTTAAAATATAATTTTATAAATATTTATGTTTAAAAACTTTAATATATTATTTAAAAAATGTTACCTCTGAAGTAACATCACATAATTGAGACGTAAAAATAATTGATATGAACATAGTCAGACTTTTATGTTTATCGGTAACATCACATAATTGAGACGTAAAAATAATTAATATGAACATAATTTACTTTTATAGATATTTTCGCCTTAAAATTTTAAAATCACTCAATTGGCAGTAGCTTTTGTGTTGTTGGATTAATAATGTGAGTGGTTTATTAATTTTGAGGATTTAATTAGTAATGACTGGGTGGTGGATTGATTTATAAATTATACTAATAAGTTAAATTATAATAAATAGTTGAGTGCCACGTATTTTAAAAAATATTTAAATATTTTAATATAAAATTGTTAACTAAGTGGTCAATTTTGAACCATAAGGTGGATGACAAGGGTATTTTTGACCCAATAGGTGGGTGGGAAGGGTATTTTTGAGCCAATAGGTTGATGGAGGGTAATTTTGTAGCATTTCCAATACTTTGAGGGTATTTTAGGCCCTTTTCCGAATTTTCATTCAAAACTCAACCCCTAAAATAAACCCTACTTTCTACTGTTTATAATAGTAGATTAACTAAACCAAGCGAGTTACAATAACACCCTTGATCTATAACAAAGAAAAGTCTAACCTATTAATATTTGAAATGTAGTAATCTCTTGTTTAAATTTCAATTTTAATCTCAAATCACTAAATATATATTAGTAATGTGTATTGAGTACATGTGTGATTTGGAATAGAGTAACATCTTCTAGGTAGGAAATTGAAGATTTTCCTTTGATTCTCTTATAACCGATTTTTGAACTCGAAAGAAAATTTCAAAATTCTAGATAACTTTTTCAGTTAAAAAACCTCTTTCACCTGGAGAAACAACAAAGAGTTAGAACGGTGATGAAAAAGAGAAGGAAAAGATAGGAGTCACATTACCTTGGTTGATTGACACTTATTGTTTGAGAAGAAGAGAGACAAGAACGTTTGATTAGAGAGCTGGAACAGCCCACAAGAGAAGAATGAGTTGAGTAACATTCAACCGTGAACAAGGAGGCAACAGAGTGAGAAGAAAGAAAATGAGCTCAAGTGTAAGCTGCAATTAGCATTTATAGGTAGGGTTAATATAAGTGGGTTTTACCCTAATCATAATAGAAATAAATTATTTTGACTATTTCATTTTGGGCTTGGGCCTAAATTTTGTTGTTATTTTTTGTTAATTAATAAATGGCCTATACGACCGAAGAAAAATCTTTTTTTAAAAAAGGTTTTTGAGGGTAATATAGCAAATATGTGAATGTGGTAAAGAAATGTCAACCTTGTAATATTATCAAAATGGCTAAAATATATATGGAATTGTTATGATTTTCGTGAGTTCCTCATTATGTAAATACCATCACCCCCCTTTCACAACTACAAACATTCAGATTTTTTCAAGAATATAATTAATTGAATTTCGATATACTGTAGATAATGATAGTATGGGAAATGTACTGATCACCAAGGATGAAGTAATCGTGAAGAGTTTTTTAGCTCGTCCAAAATTTTGAGAACAATATGAATTGAATTTGTTGATTGTTTTAATGAACTTCATGCACAATGACCAATGATTATTTAATCCATAGAGGAATTTGGTAAACATTGAAACTCGTCTCATGTTCAAGTACTTATGCCACAGGCTTAGAGGTAGAAATCCTTCCCTTTATTTTGAATCGCCATGAATGATTATGCGCGAACATGTATGTCACGACCCAAATCGAGCCGCGAGTGGCACCCACACTTATCCTACTATGTGAGAGAACCAACCAATCTACACCCCAACATTTAAACCATAATGAACAAAATACAATGCGGAAGACTTAAAACTCAAATACTTATATTTCCCCAAAATCTGGAAGTCATCATCACAAGAACATCTATCCTCAATTTACTAAACTAAGAGTATTCTAAGAAGCTAAAATAAATGAAAAGCTAGTCCATGCCGGAACTTCAAGGCATCAAGACTTGAAGAAGAAGGTCCAGTCCAAGCTAGAAGCATTAGCTCACCCTGAAATCCGGTGTAATGAAGACTGGCTAGAGTTGCGGTTGAGTTGAAGACGACGGTCTGTTTGCTGCACTCCACATATAACGAAGAAAGAAACATACAAGTAGGGGTCAGTACAAAACACGAGTATTGAGTAGATATCATTGGCCAACTCAAAATAGAAAACAGTATATATCAAATAATATCATAAATCAACTACAATACTCAACATGTAGCAACAACAAGTACTATAATCATTAATAAGTACCGCCAAGTTCACACATGAGGACTCACGCCTGAATATCATACTCATTTGGGAATTAGGTTCATTAGATTGAGTATATTAACATCTTTCAAGATTCATTATCTTTATTTCTCTTGTGTCGGTACGTGACACTCCGCTCCCCTACTACTATGTGTCGGAACGTGACACTCTGATCCCCTAATTCTACGTGTCGGTTCGTGACACCCGATCCCTTAATTCTATTTGTCAGAACGTGACACTCCGATCCCCTAATTCTACGTGTCGGTTCGTGACACCCGATCCCTTAATTCTATGTGTTGGAATGTGACACTCCGATCCCCTAATTGTACGTGTCGATTCGTGACACCCGATCTCTTAATTCTATGTGTCGGAATGTGACACTCCGATCCCCTAACTCTACGTGTCGGTTCGTGACACCCGATCCCCTATACTATGTGTCGGAACGTGACACTCCGATCCCCTAATTCTACGTGTCGATTCGTGACACCCGCCCCACTAATCTCATTATGTTCGTTCATCAAGCCTTCTCTTATACCAAGGCATTATCACTCTCATTAGTTTAGTTCATCAAGCCTTCTCTTGTACCAAGGCATTGTCATTCTCATTACTTTAGTTCATCAAGCCTTCTCTTATACCAAGGCATCATCCTTAACAAAGAGATTAGGGTTTTTCAAGATTTAGGATTCAATGGCTTCATCATGCTTATTTTATCACAATTATATAATCACATTCGTGCAAGCATACAATAAAGCATATAGAAGGGTTTACAATGCTAACAATACATATCATTCGCTATTAAGAGTTTACTACGAATAGCATAAAAACCATAACCTACCTCCACCGAAGAATTTTGATCAAGCAAGCAATTTCCCAAAGCTTTGTTCTTCTACTTGTTTCTCCTCTTTCTCGTTCGATCCTCTCTCTCTCTTTGTTCTTTCTATTTTTCTTATTCCAAACCCTCTTTCTTTTACCATAATTAGCATATAATTAAGTATAAAAGATGAGGAATTAACCCACTAATTAACTCAAGGTTATCTCTTTAACCCCCAAGTAATTAAACTATAACATTAACCCACTTACTTTATAATTAAAGCAGGAATAGTACAAAACGCCCCTTAAAATATTTACAGAAATCCGACCCACCCTGGGATTACGCAGCCTGTGACGGCTCGTCGTACCTGCGACGGTCCATCCTGGCTGCTTCCATCACAAAGTTCAGAGACTCAATTTCCTTGAAGAGTCTGTGACGATCCCTCGTGCCCACGACGGTCCATCCTGCTATTCCGTCACGAAGTTCAGAGAGTCGATTTCAGTACCCAAATTTGAGAATTCTAAGTGTTTTGAAACGAGACCCCCTCGACGGTCCGTCGTGCCCATGACGGTCCGTCGTGGGGTCCGTCGTCTCAGCCAGTTTTCCAGAAATAAAATCTTCTGCTCAAAACGACTAAACAGGTCGTTACAATACAAACCATTTACCCATCGTTCGTCCTAGAACGATCACAAGAAGGAAACAAGGGCGAAAAGAAGTACCTGAATCTGTAAACAGATGTGGGTATCATTCTTGCATATCAGCCTCCTTCTGCCAAGTGGCTTCTTCAACTGGTGGATTCTTCCATTGAACCTTGATGGATGCAATCTCCCTCGACCTCAACTTGCGGACTTCTCTATCTAAAATAGCGATAGGTTCCTCTTCATAAGACATTCTTATCAAGCAGAACCGAATCCCAACGAATGATGTAGTTTCCATCCCCATGATATCTTTTTAACATAGACACATGAAATACCGGATGTACTCCAGACAGCCCTGGAGGCAAGGCTAATTCATAAGCCACCTCCCTTACTCGCTTCAAAACTTCAAAGGGACCATATACCTTGGGCTAATCTTACCTCGCCTACCAAACCGCATCACCCCTTTAATGGGCAAAACCTTCAGCAAGACTTTCTCACACCCTCCATAAACTCCAAATCTCTACCTTTCGATCTGCATATTCTTTTTGCCTACTTTGAGCCGCTAGAAGCTTTTCTTGAATGCATTTCCCTTTATCTAACGATTCCCTCAGAAGTTCAGTACCCCAAGGTCTAACCTCAAATGCATCAAAACAACCAATGGGAGACCTACATCTTCTCCCATACAGTGCTTCAAATGGGGCCATATCAATACTTGAGTGATAGCTATTGTTGTAGGAGAACTGTGCTAAGGGTAAGAAGCTATCCCAATGACCACCAAATTCTATCACACATGCACGAAGCATATCCTCCAACACTTGAATCGTTCGCTCAAACTGACCATCGGTCTGAGGGTGAAATGTAGTACTAAGGTCCAACCTAGTACCTAATTCCGCATGTAATGTACTCCAAAACTTAGAAGTAAACTGCGTACCTCTATCTGATATGATGGAGAGTGGAACCCCATGCAACCGAAAAACTTCCGAGATGTAAAGTTTGGCTAACTTCTCTGCATTGTAAGTCACCTTGATCGGAATGAAATGAGCAGACTTAGTTAACCTATCAACAATCACCCAAATAGAGTCATACTTACCCATTGTGTTTGGAAGACCAACCACGAAGTCCATTGCAATTCTCTCCCACTTCCATTCCGGAATGGGAATTCTCTGAAGGGTCCCTCCAGGCCTCTGGTGTTCATATTTCACTTGTTGACAGTTTTGACATTTGGCAATAAAATCCACAATATCACGCTTCATTCTACTCCACCAAAAGTGTTGCTTTAGGTCACGATACATCTTGGTTTCACCAGGATGTATAGAGTACCTTGAACTATGAGCCTCTGTAAGAATAGTGTGGATCAAATCATCGACGTGGGGTACACATACCCTTCCCTTATCCTCAACACACCTTCCTCTCGATTGTTGCTTCCTTAGCCTCTCCTCGCAACACTTTATCTCGGATCCGGATAAATTTCTCATCATTAAACTGCTTTCCCTAAATCTTTTCAAGGAAGGAAGATCTTGACTCCACGCAGCCAAAAATCTCCCTTCTCATTTACCTCTAACCTCATAAAGTCATTAGCAGAGATCTGAACTTCTCTAGCCAATGGGCGTCTAGAAACTTGCAAATGAGCTAGACTTCCCATGCTTCCGGCCTTTCTACTTTAAGCATCTGCCACGACATTAGCTTTTCCCAGATGATACAAGATTGTGATATCGTAGTCCTTCAGTAGTTCCATCCATCTTCTCTGTCTCAAATTCAAATCTTTCTGAGTAAAAACATATGTAGGCTACGATGATCCGTATAGACCTCACACTTAACCCCATATAAATAGTGCCTCCATTGCTTTAATGCAAATACTACCACGGCCAACTCCAAATCATGGGTCGGGTAATTGCTTTCAAGCACCTTTAATTGCCTAGAAGCATAACCAATTACATTCTTTTCTTGCATTAGCACTGCACCCAAACCCGAATAGGATGCATCACAATAAACAATGAAATTCTTGCCTTCCACTGGCAAGGTAAGAATTGGTGCAGTAGTCAACAAGGTCTTGAGCTTCTTAAAGCTTCCTTTGCACTCATCCGACCAAACAAATGGGACATTCTGCTTAGTCATGCTTGTCAGTTGGGAAGCAATAGAAGAGAACCCCTAACAAATCGGTGGTAGTAGCTAGCTAAACCAACAAAGCTCCTTACTTCTGACACATTAGTAGGTCTCTCCAATTCTTCACTGCTTCAATCTTATATGGATCCACCATCACCCCATCTTTTAGAAACTACGTTCCTAAGAAGGACACCGAATCTAGCCAAAACTCACACTTGGAGATTTGGCGTAAAGCTTTTTCTCGCAACATTTCCAATACAATTCTCAAGTGCTCCTCATGTTCTTCCTTACTCTTTGAGTATACCAATATATCATCGATGATACGATGACAAAGGAGCCAAATATGGCTTAAAAATTCCATATATCAGCTCATATGAAAGCGGCAGGGGCATTCGTAAGCCCAAAAGACACCACTAAGAACTCATAATGCCCATACCTGGTCCGAAAAAGCAGTCTTGGGCACATCCGTTGCCCGTATTTTCGATTGATGATAACCAGATCTCAAGTGAATTTTGAGAAGGTAAAAACAACTTGTGTAACTGATCGAACAAATCATCAATGCGGGGGAGAGGATACTTGTTCTTAATAGTTACCTTATTCAGTTGTCTATAGTCGATGCACATCCGAAAACTCCCATCCTTCTCCTTCACAAACAAAACCGGAGCACCCCAAGGAGATGCACTTGGTCTAATGAAGCCTTTGCTCAACAACTCTTGAAGTTGGGCCTTTAATTTCCTTAATTCCGCCGGAGCCATTCCATAAGGGGGTATAGAAATGGGGCGAGTACCCGGTTCCAGATCAATGCCAAAGTCAATATCCCTATCCGGTGGCATACTAGGAAGATCTGCAGGAAACACATCCAGAAACTCACGGACTACCGAAACCGACTGAAATGAAGGTACTTGGGTAGTGTCATCCCTGAGATGTGCCAAGAAAGCTAAACACCCTTTACTAACCATTCTCTTAGCACGAAGAAAGGAGATGATACGAACCGGAGTGGAAGTGTAGTCTCCCTCCCATACTATAGGATCTGTCCCAGGCTAGGCTAACGTCACAGTTTTAGCATTACAATCCAAGATCGCAAAATTCGGAGGAAAGCCAAAGCATACCCAGAATCACATCAAAATAAACCATTTCTAAGATAACCAAGTCTACATAAGTATTGATCCCCACAAAAGTCACCAGGCAAGACCTATATACTTTTCAAACTATCACAGACTCACCCACCGGAGTAGCCAACAGAATAGGCATGTCAAGCAATTCACAATGTAAATTAAGACCATTAGCAAATGAGGGAGGAAGATACATATGAAAATGTGGTGGCCAGGATCAAATAATACAGAAGCCATGCAATCACACACCAAAGATTACCTTGTGATAACAACATCAAATCTCTGCTTCAGATCTTCCAGGGAAAGCGTAACAAT
>JAKWJD010001564.1:0-39904 GCA_027705065.1 Solanum peruvianum | reverse complement strand
GTCTATATGCTTAATTGTATGCTTGCATGAATATGATTATGTGATTTTGATAAAACAAGCATGGTGAAAACCATTGAATCCCAATCTTGAAAGAAACTTTAATCTACTTCTTAATGATGATGCCTTGGTATAAAAGAAGGCTTGATGAATTAAAGTAATGGGATTGATGATGCCTTGGTATAGAGAGGCTTGATGAACGGATAGAATGAGATTAGTGGATCGGAGGTCACGTAACAACACATATTATTAGTGGATCGGAGTGTCACGTTCCGACACAAGTATTAGTGGGACGGGTGTCACGAACCGACACGTAGAATTAGGGGATCGGAGTGTCACGTACCGACACATATAGGGGATCGGAGTGTCACGTTCCGACACATATAGGGGATCGGAGTGTCACGTACCGACACATATAGGGGATCGGGTGTCACGAACCGACACATAGAATTAGGGGATCGGAGTGTCACGTACCGACACATAGTGGTAGGGGATCGGAGTGTCACGTACCGACACAAGAGGAAGAAAGATAATGAATCTTGAAAGATGATAAATATACTCAATCTAATAAACTTAATTCCCAAAATGAGTATGGTATTGAGGCTTGAGCCCTCATGGATGAACTTGATGGCACTTGTTGATGATTATAGTACTTGGTTGCTACATGTTGAGAGTTTATAGTGGATTTATAATATTACTTGATATATATTATCTTCTATTTTGAGTTGGCCGATGATATCTACTCAGTATGTGGTTGTACTGACCCCTACTTTTGTGTTTTCTTCTTTGTTATTTGTGGAGTGCAGCAAACGTTCCGTCAACTTCAACTCAACAGTAGATCTAGCCAGTCTTCGCTACTTCGGAAATTCAGGGTGAGCTAATGCGTCTCGCTTGGACTGGATCTTCTTCTTCAAGTCTTGATGCCTTGACTTCCGGCATGGACTAGCTTTCTATTATTTTAGTTCTTAGATATTCTTTAGTTTAGTAATTGAGGATAGATGTTCTTGTGATGATGACTTCCAGATTTTGTGGATATAATAATAGTTTTCAATTGTTTTGATTAATGAGTTTAAGTCTTCCGCATTTTTTCTGTTGATATACATTGAAATGTTAAGGTTTAGATTGTTGGTTCGCTCACATAGGAGGGTAATGTGGGTGCCAGTCGCGTCCCCGATTTGGGTCGTGACAACTTGGTATCAGAGCATTAGGTTCATTGGTCTCTCACACAAGAACGAGTCTAGTAGAGTCTTAAGGAACGGTAGGGGGACGCCTTTACTTTTCTTTGAGAGGCTATAGGACTTTAGGAAAAATTCCATTCTTTCATTCTTTCTTTCGTGCTACTACTTGAGTCCAATTGGTATCTAGGCGATATGAATTGGTATCTGACCATCTTCACTCTATTTCGCAGATGGTTAGAACTAGAGCAACGACCGCACCAGCAGCGACAACGGCAAGGCAAGAAACGACTGAGCCAGCCACTGGGGCTGTAGCTCGAGGAGGATCAGTGGTAAGAGTCGTGGAAGAGTCGTTGGAGGACGTCCTCTAGAGGAAGAGGACGAGCACCTAGCCCATCTGATACTAGGGCGGTGACTCCTCCACCGACCGAGGAGGTGATAAGAGAGGAGGGGGAGGGGGGTGGGGTGAAGAATGAACAGTGCAAAATGAGAAAATGCCACCCCAACCTACCCCAGAGATGATCAATCAGGTTCTTGCTTATCTAGCGGGATATCTGATCAGGGTCAGGCACCTCCAGTGGTTTCTGCACCAACACCTCCGGTTTCAGAGATACGACATGCGGCTGCTATGGCTCCCCGCATGGATGCATCATTGGAGATAGGCATATTCCCACGTCTGACTACTGGGCCTATAATGACAAATGATCAGCATGAACTTTTCAGTAAGTTCTTAAAATTGAAACCTCCAGTCTTCAAGGGTGCAGAATCTGAGGATGTTTACGATTTCCTGGTTGATTGTCATAAGCTACTACACAAGATGGGTATCGTAGAACGGTTTTGTGTGGAGTTCGGGAGTTATCATCAGTCAAGGGAACGCCAAAATGTGGTGGCGGTCACATGTTGAGTGTCAACCAACAGAGGCACCACCTATGACTTGGGCATCGTTCTCTAGCTTTTTTATGGAAAAGCATATCCCAAGGACTTTGAGAGATAGAAAAAAGGGATGAGTTCTTGAGTCTAGAGCAAGGTAGGATGACGGTTAACGCATATGAGGCAAAATTCCGTGCATTATCCAGGTATGCCACCCAACTTTGTTTCAGTCCACAAGAACGGATTCGCCGTTTTGTGAAGGGGTTGAGGTCAGAGTTGCGGATTTCGGCCTTACAGGTAGCGGCCACGGCAAAATCCTCCAAGAAGTTGTAGACTTTGTGATAGAGGTGGAAGGAGTGAAGCCAGATGACTTCACCACGACATCGACATCAAAAAGGTTTCGAAGGGGAGGTGAGTTTAATGGTTCTTATCTAGAGGACAGAGTTCCGGAGGTTACTCAGTTCGACCAATTCAGTCTTCACTACAGACTGTAGTTGGGGGTCCACCTCAAACGGTCAACACTACTCTGAGAGACCTATGCCTGACTCCAGAGAGTGTTACGGATGTGGGGAGATTGGACATATTAGGAGGAATTGTCCAAACAGAGTTACAGACCCCAATAGCTAGAGGTAGAGGTGGTCATGGTAGAGGCCGCTTTTCTGGAGGACGTGGTGGTCGAGGTAATGGTGGTCACCACAACGGCAAGGTGATGGGCAAACTGGAGCCACTACGACACAACATGGTAGGGGCAACGGACAGACTGGTGATAGGGCCCATTGTTACGCTTTCCCTGGGAGATCTGAAGCGGAGGCGTCTGATGCTGTTATCACAGGTATTCTTTTGGTTTGTGATTGTATGACATCTGTATTATTTGACCCTGGCTCCACGTTTTCATATGTATCTTCATCATTTGCTAATTGTCTAAATTTACATTGTGAATTACTTGACACGCCTATTCGTGTTTCTACTCCGGTGGGTGAGTCTGTGATAGTTGAAAAAGTATATAGGTCTTGTTTGGAGAATTTTGTGGGGAACAACACTTATGTAGACTTGGTTATCTTAGAAATGGTTGATTTTGATGTAATTCTGGGTATGACTTGGCTTTCTCCAAATTTTGCGATCTTGGATTGTAATGCTAAGACGGTAACGTTAGCCAAACTGGGGCAGATCCGTTAGTGGGGAGGGCGACTACACTTCAAATCCGGTTCGTATCGTGTCCTTTCTTCGTGCTCAGAACATGGTTAGTAAGGGTTGTTTAGCTTTCTTGGCACACCTTAGGGATGACACTACCCAAGTACCTTCGATTGACTCGGTTTCGGTAGTCCGCGAGTTGGATGTGTTCCCTGCAGATCTTCCTGGTATGCCACCGGATAGGGATATCGACTTTTGCATTTATTTGGAACCGGGCACTCGCCCCATTTCTATACCCCCTTATAGAATGGCTCCCACGGAGTTAAGAGAGTTAAAAAGGCACAACTTCAAGAGTTGTTGAGGAAAGGCTTCATTAGACCAAGTGCATCTCCTTGTGGTGCTCCGGTTTTGTTTGTGAAGAAGAAGGATGGGAGTTTTTGGATGTGCATAGACTATAGACAACTGAACAAGGTAACTATTAAGAACAAGTATCCTCTTCCTTGCATTGATGACTTGTTCGATCAGTTACAAGGTGCTTGTGTCTTCTCAAAAATTGACTTGAGATCCGGTTATCATCAATTGAAAATACGGGCAACGGACGTGCCAAAGACTGCTTTTCGGACTAGGTATGGGCATTATGAATTTGTAGTGATGTCCTTTGGTCTTACAAATGCCCCCGCTGCTTTCATGAGCTTGATGAATGGTATTTTAAGCCATATTTGGACCTCTTTGTGATCGTATTTATAGATGATATAGTGGTATATCTTCTAAAAGTAAGAAGGAACATGAGGAGCATTTGAGGATTGTTTTGGAAATGTTGAGGGAGAAAAAGCTTTATGCCAAGTTCTCTAAGTGTGAGTTTTGGCTAGATGCAGTGTCCTTCTTGGGGCACGTGGTTTCTAAGGATGGAGTGATGGTGGATCCTTCTAAGATTGAGACAGTGAAGAATTGGGTAAGACCCACTAATGTGTCAGAAATACGGTGTTTTGTTGGGTTAGCTAGCTACTACCGCCGATTAGTCAAGGGATTCTCTTCTATTGCTTCCCAATTGACGAACTTGACTAAGAAAAATGTTCCATTTGTATGGTCGGATGAGTGCGAAGAAAGTTTTCAGAAACTTAAGACTTTGTTGACTACCGCACCTATCCTCACCTTGCCGGTAGAGGGTAAGAACTTCATTGTTTATTGTGATGCATCCTATTCGGGTTTGGGAGCAGTGCTAATGCAAGAGAAGAACGTGATTGTTTATGCTTCAAGACAATTAAAAGTGCATGAACGTAACTATCCAACTCATGACTTGGAATTGGCCGCGGTAGTGTTTGCATTAAAGCAATGGAGGCACTATCTATATGGGGTTAAGTGTGAAGTCTATACGGATCATCGTAGTCTACAGCATGACTTTAATCAGAAATATTTGAACTTGAGACAAAGGAGATGGATGGAACTACTGAAGGACTACGACATCACTATTTTGTATCATCCGGGGAAGGCGAATGTTGTGGCAGATGCCTTGAGTAGAAAGGCGGGAAGAATGGGAGTCTAGCTTATTTGCAAGCTTCTAGACGCCCATTGGCTAGAGAAGTGCAGATTTTGGCTAATGACCTCATGAGGTTAGAAGTAAATGAGAAGGAGGATTGTTAGCTTGTGTGGAGGCAAGATCCTCCTTCCTTGACAAGATTAAGGGGAAGCAGTTTGATGATGAGAAATTGATCCGGATCCGAGATAAAGTGTTGAAAGGAGAGGCTAAAGAAGCAACACTCGATGAGGAAGGTGTTTTGAGGATTAAGGGGGAGGGTATGTGTACCCCGCATTGATGATTTGATTAAACAACACTATTCTGACAGAGGCTCATAGTACAAGGTATTTTATACATCCGGGTGCAACCAAGATGTATCGCGACCTAAAGCAACACTTTTGGTGGAGTAGAATGAAGCGCGATATTATGACTTTATTCCAAATGTCCAAACTGTCAACAAGTAAAGTACGAACACCAGAGGCCCGGAGGAACGCTTCAGAGAATGCCCATTCCTGAATGGAAGTGGGAGAGAATCGCAATGGACTTTGTGGTTGGTCTTCCAAAGACAATGGGTAAGTATGACTCCATTTGGGTGATTGTTGATAGGTTAACTAAGTCTGCTCATTTTATTCCGGTCAAGGTGACTTACAATGCAGAGAGGTTAGCTAAGATCTATATCTCAGAAATCGTTCGATTGCATGGGGTTCCACTATCCATTATTTCAGATAGAGGTACGCAGTTTACTTTTAAGTTTTCGAAAACATTGCATGCAGAATTGGGTACTAGGTTGGACCTTAGTACCGCGTTCCATCCTCAGACCGATGGTCAGTCGGAGCGAACGATTCAAGTGTTGGAGGATATGCTTCGCGCATGCGTGATAGAGTTTGGTGGCCATTGGGATAGCTTCTTACCTTTGGCAGAGTTTTCATACAATAATAGTTATCACTCCAGTATTGATATGGCTCCATTTGAAGCATTGTATGGGAGGAGGTGTAGATCTCCCATTGGTTGGTTTGATGCACTTGAGGTTAGACCTTGGGGTACTGACCTCTTGAGGGATTCGTTAGATAAGGTGAAGTGCATTCACCAAAAGCTTCTAGCGGCGCAAAGTAGACAAAAGGAGTATGCAGACCGAAAGGTTAGAGACTTGGAGTTCATGGAGGGTTAAAAAGTCTTGTTGAAGGTTTCACCCATGAAAGGGGTGATGCGGTTTGGCAAAAGAGGTATGTTAAGTCCAAGGTATATTGGACCATTTGAGGTACTAAAGCGAATAGGGGAGGTGGCTTATGAATTAGCCTTGCCCACAGGGCTGTCCGGAGTGCATCCGGTATTTCATGTGTCCATGTGGAAAAGATACCATGGAGATGGAAACTACATTATCCGTTGGGATTCAATTTTGCTTGATGAGAATTTGACTTATGAGGAGGAACCGGTTGCTATATTAGATAGAGAAGTTCGAAAGTTGAGGTCGAGAGAAATTGCATCCATCAAAGTTCAATGGAAGAATCGACCGGTTGAAGAGGCTACTTAGGAGAAGGAGGCAGATATGCAAGAAAAATACCCACATCTGTTTACAGATTCAGGTGGTGGTACTCTTTCCACCCTTGTTTCTCTTCTTTTGATCGTTCGAGGACGAACGATGGTAAATTGGTATCTATTGTAACGACCTGTTTAGTCGTTTTGAGCAGCAGATTTCATTTCTGGAAAAACTGGCTAAGATTACGGACACCACGACGGACCGTCAAAGGCACGACGGCCCGTCACAGATGTCTCGTTCCATAACACTTAGAATTCTGAAATTGGGTACTGAAAATCGACTCTCTGAACTTCGTAACGGACCTGCAGGACGGACCGTCACAGACTCCTTAGTGAAAAATGGAGTTCTGGTCCTTGTGACGACCTTCGTGACGGACCATCACAGGCACGACGGCCCGTCACAGGTTGCACAAATCCCAGGCAGAATCGGATTTCTTTACACGTTTTAAGGGACATTTTGGACTATTCTTTCCTTAATTATGGATTTCGTGGGTTTATATTAATAACTCAAATTCTTGAGGGATAAAAGAGGTAACTTTGGGTTAATTAGTGGGGTATTATTGCCATCTTTTACACTTAATTATATGTTAATTAGGGTAAAAGAAAGAGGGTTTGAATAAAGAAAATAGAAAGAACAAGGAGAGAGAGAGGTTGATCGATAAAGAGGCAGAGGGAATATCAAAGCTTGGGAAATTGCTTGTTGATTCCAATTCTTCGGTGGAGGTAGGTTATAGTTTTTACGATATTCGTAGTGAACTCTTAATAGTGAATGATATGTATTGGTGGTATTGTAAACCTGTCTATATGTTTAATTGTATGCTTGCATGAATATGATTATGTGATTTTGATAAAACAAGCATGATGAAAACCATTGAATCCCAAATCTTGAAAGAAACTTTAATCTACTTATTAATGATGATGCCTTGGTATAAAAGAAGGCTTGATTAATTAAAGTAATGGGATTGATGATGCCTTCGTATAGAGAAGGCTTGATGAACGGATAGAATGAGATTAGTGGATCGGAGTGTCACGTATCGACACATAGTATTAGTGGATCGGAGTGTCACGTTCCGACACATAGTATTAGTAGGACGGGTGTCACGAACCGACACGTAGAATTAGGGGATCGGAGTGTCACGTACCGACACATATAGGGGATCGGAGGTCACAGTGTCACGTTCGACACATATAGGGGATCGGAGTGTCACGTACCGACACATATAGGGGATCGGGTGTCACGAACTAACACGTAGAATTAGGGGATCGGAGTGTCACGTACCGACACATAGTGGTAGGGGATCGAGAGTGCACGTACCGACACAAGAGAAAGAAAGATAATGAATCTTGAAAAGATGATAAATATACTCATCTAATAAACTTAATTCCCAATGAGTATGGTATTGAGGCTTGAGCCCTCATGGATGAACTTGATGGCACTTGTTGATGATTATAGTACTTGTTGTTGCTACATGTTGAGTTATAGTGGATTTATAATATTACTTGATATATATTATCTTCTATTTTGAGTTGGCCGATGATATCTACTCAGTACTTGTGGTTGTACTGACCCCCTACTTTTGTGTTTTCTTCTTTGTTATTTGTGGAATGCAGCAAACGTTCCGTCAACTTCAACTCAACAGTAGATCTAGCCAGTCTTCGCTACTTTCGGAAATTCAGGGTGAGATAATGCGTCTAGCTTGGACTGGATCTTCTTCTTCAAGTCTTGATGCCTTGACTTCCGGCATGGACTAGCTTTCTATTATTTTGTTTTCTTAGATATTCTTAGTTTAGTAATTTGAGGATAGATGTTCTTGTGATGATGACTTCCAGATTTTGGGGATAATAAAATAGTTTTGAATTTTTTTTATTAATGAGTTTAAGTCTTCCACAATTATTTTCTGTTGATATACATTGAAAGGTTAAGGTTTAGATTGGTTGGTTCGCTCACATAGGAGGGTAAATGTGGGTGCCAGTCGCGTCCCCGATTTGGGTCGTGACAACAAGGCCACACCAATGGCAGGGTAAAGCAATAAAAACACCACCATCAGTGGACCATACGAATAACAACATAATGAAGTCTAATAAAATATATAAAGGGAATTAGGGTAGTGTACAACCACTCCAACCTCAACACATCAATCCAAGGCTAAATCATCAAATTAATACCATAAGGCCTTACCCATGCCATGAACATCAATTCAATTTAAAAACTATGATACTTAATGAAAATAGGTCAATTAAATATACATTCAACAATCTAAGACAAACTAGATATCAATTCAATACAATTATTACATTCATAAATAGTACATAGAATACTAGACTAGAATTCATAAGCATTAAGACCAAATAACTTAGCCCATAAAGTAGTCAAAAACTAGGGTTCATCAATTACATGGGTTCATAGGTAAATTGAGTTAAAATAATATACTTAATGGCAATTCAATCAATATACAATGCTTTAAAACCTTTGATGCAAGACCCAAGGATAGATCATAAAAATTGGAAACTTCATCTTTTAAAACTCTGTGAAACTTCTCGGAATGTTTGGCTCCTTGATGAATTAAGTTTCAAGGATAAAAACCCATAAATCAATAAATATAATACTTTAATTTAGTGAAGAATCTCCACTCAAATCATCATTCAAAGTCTTTCCTTGAGTTTTATTTCCAATGGAGTTCTAGAGAATTTCTAAGGGAATTTTGGGTTTGATTTTGAAGAATGAAATCTTCTAAATGTGTAAGGGCTTTTAAACATATTTAAAATATCCAAAAGACCCCAATGTAACCTCCTTTTCTCTTATTTGGACGTCGGGTGAAATTACCACTTCACCCCTCAACTGACATTGAAGCTATAGAAACAACCTCATAGTAGGAAGGACCATCGATGGCCCGTCGCTTAACCAACGGACCGCAGTGCTGATCCACAGTCTAGGACTGAGTCTGGTCTTTGGCCTCTCCTTCCCTACTCCTAAGTTTCCATCGACGATACCTCACCTACGGGGCGTTGACTGACCCAATGGGCGTCTATTGCCATTTGTAGGGTTGCTGTCTTTGGCGATCTTATCCACCAATATAGGTCCTTCATCAAAGACCCTTAGATTGTCCTTGGAGATGTTTTCCCAGAAGTTTCAAACCCAAACATGCTCGTGTACGAGTTTAGGACCTTCCACATCAATTTCATCTAAAACAAAGACATAAAACTCAACGAAACATGCCTACAGTCGTTGCAAGGCAAACCTTTCGAACGTCTTAGAAGTTCTTGGAAATTTGACCTCCAAACATCACGAAACTTGAGGAACGGCCTATTTACATAATATTAACTCATTTAATGACCTTATAATTTTATAAAAACACACAATTAGGCATATAACCACATATACGGAAAATAGGTGACTTAGTCGTCAAACATTTTGGTCGTCCCTTGAAACTTCACT
Source organism: Solanum peruvianum (assembly GCA_027705065.1). Taxonomy (NCBI): domain Eukaryota; kingdom Viridiplantae; phylum Streptophyta; class Magnoliopsida; order Solanales; family Solanaceae; genus Solanum; species Solanum peruvianum. The sequence goes on along the minus strand of JAKWJD010001564.1, from coordinate 30,243 downwards.
TTTAAATAGAATAATACCCCAACCACTGCCTCAATAACACATTATACACAATTTTAGGACCTTAGAACATAATCATAATTATTTAAGGTTCTAGTTTAACCTATGTTATTTATCGATATCTTAGATTCTCCCCCAATTGGACAATATTCGTCCTCAACTGACACTTTGCCACTCGCTGAACATTTCTATGAAAAGAGATTCAACTTAACAGATCATGACCATACCATAAAAAAACTTAGACAATTTAAACATCAATAGAACATAAATTTTACAAACTCAAGAGTATCACAACACTAACAAGAAACTAGAAGAAATTGTATAACTCATCATGCTATAAAACTGATATCCTTCACTCCAAATTGTAAAAACTCATTTTATATTCAATATGATGCTCATAAAAATCACTTCTAACCATACTAAAATAATTTTAGACCAATAAATGAATTAGACAAAATGTCAAAATTCTTAAAGTGAGTAGGCATGTGTTACAATTAGTTTTTCAACATTCTTCAACAATGCAACTTTTGGGAAATGCATGATGGAAACATGCTAAAATTGAGAGAAACACCATATAAACTAATGTTACAGCACAATCATAACTTCATAAAATACACAAGGCAAGGAATCAATGAAATTCAATTTCAACAAGACCCATAAACACAAAGCAACATGCAACATACTTCTATAACTATCTACTTTCAATCTTTAGTTAAATATAAAATATGAAACAATCAAAGATACTTACCTCACCATAATCTTCCACTTAGAAGGAAGTCATAACACTAAAGTAACAAAATAACATGCCATCGTTCCTCATCCTAATCCGGCTTTGATCATTTAGTCTATAGTGCATAGAAACACCTCTTATTTGGAGTATCATCCTTTGGAACATTAGGATAAACTTGATTACCCTATATTCCTCTTACCCTAATGGTAGGACAATCTCACATTTTGTGTCCTTCTTTAACACAACCAAAGAAACTCCTGCTACCCTTTAGGCATTCCCCATAGAGTCTTTTTCAAAAAGTGACACATGTAGGTTTTTCATTTAAAGCACCACATCTTTTCCCAATTTCGCCATAGCACTCCGATGTTATTCTTGAACTTAATCCCTCTTCTTGAACCTACATTGAACTTTATCGATAGGACCACTTCATTTAAAGTTCTTATCAACCCTTCCAAGTTTATACTCCTCTATAGATTGCACATACACCATGAGTCTAGCTAAGGTTATATCATCATGCAGCATGGCCTTAAGACATTCCTCCCTACAAAAATCAGTGAAACTCATCACGAATATACTCATCTTTTCCTTTGGATTAGACACAAGGTAATGTGCATATCTATATAACATTGAGAACTACAAAATGTATTCCTTAACACTCATATTGCCTTGCTTTTATTATTGATAAACCCCTCTACCTTGTTTTCCCTTCTCGAAAGGGGAAAGTACATTCCCAGAAATGCTTCCTTGAATTCTTCCCACTCAATAGGACCCAACTCCACCGACTTATTATCCTTCCATTGAGTGTACTAAAATAGAGAAACATCCCTCAATTTATTAGAATCAAACTCCTCCTTCTCCTTAGATGAAACCCCCATAAAACTCAACACCTTGTATACACCATCTAAAAGCTCGTGGGGATTGACTTCCACCTTAGATCCAAGAGAGATAGATGGATTCATCCTCACAAAACCTTTTAATCTAGACGTATAAGTGATCTCCATAACATTAAGCCTAAGCACCCCACTCAAATTCACTTAGTAGTCACGGCTCAAGCTAATGCAACAAAAGACCCTCTAATATCTCTATTACTCAACTCTGGGGGAGAAACAGGAACATCATTACCTCCTTCCAAAATAGGGACTTGATAATCTTGGGGAGGAAATTTAGAACCTTGAGCACCTTGAGGAACTTTCTCAACTTACTCAACTTGAGGAGGAACCTCCTCATGCACATCATTCTACTCAACTCTCCTAGTCGATTTCCTTCTCGTATTTTCATAGCACTTAATTTCTGATATGTCTTTGAAAAAAATTCAATAATTATGATATTTTATTTAAAAATGTCATGGAATTTCATGTGTTAAAACAGGAGTTTCTACCCGCACACTCATTAGATGAGAAAATGCTTAAAACATTGCGTTTAAGTGATTTTAAGAGTTTACTTGACAAAGTCACAAGCATTAATGTCAACATACAAACGGAGCCAAGTACAAGGGTCTCTTAGGTCATTCCGCCTTTATGAATAATTTGAGAATGATTTTTCTATGCTGATAATATTATTGTCATGTGACTTAGAGGGCAACCACCATATACATACATCATGTATGAATACGACTATTATGTATTAATGTGTTGTTGACACGCTAATTCTAATATTCACCTTAACATGACTAATTAAAATATGTTTATGGTTATGATGATACTGTTGTGTTTAATGAAACGCTATTTCAATGACCACACATTGAATATGTTGTGAAAGGTTTTACTCACATATTAACTATTCTAAGGTTGATAGGATATTCTAACCTAATGAATCGATAAGCTATTACGATGATATGTTGTTGGGTACCTACGGCATTCTTTGATGAAAATGAACTTATGTAAAGACTAAAATATGAGTTTTAAAGGGAATTATCCTTAGCAGCGAGTGGATATAAAAATTTGATGAGGTTCTTTCATAGGAGTAGTTGGGTTCGAAATAAAGTTATCTCATGAGATAGAAGCCCCAACTTATCAGTTAGGGTATCTAAACGAAATCTTCTTATCCCATAACTATGTGCCCACTGTTTAGCTAGTAGATCTACCTTAATAATAAAATTAAAGCTCTACCTTAGGCAAGTAGGACGCCTCTTTTAGGTTGGGGGTAGAACAATGGATTTTATGTATCTCTCATGGTCTATGTGTCTACCACTATATTTCCCTATATGAGAAGAATGAGAGTTCTATGTGCTGGTTACTCGAGACGTTCTACTAAGTATGAGTGGGGTATGGGACTTCATTGATGCATTGCACATGTAGGCTTTGAGAGTGGCATGGTCGATTTCTCTTAATTTATGATGATTCTGAATGTATGTTTTACTATAAATATGACCTTGAACTATACTTATGAGTTCTTCATGAACTTTATATAGTTTGAGTTTGCGTATGGGACTTCACTGATACATTGCACAAGTAGACTTATAAAGGGGATGTGGTGTGGTGTCTTTTTTCTATGAATATATATGAACCTATGTATCCATTATATAAATTGTTTATGGGTTACATATTTGATATAATTTATGAACATGAATTTCCCTTTTTTTTATGAGGGTTGGATATAGATAAGGTGTAGTTATGTTATGCATGATCATGGTGGTCTAAAAGTTATACTTAGTGTCAATAGGTTATGGGATCCTACATATGTATTCACAAGTATTTCTTAGGTTTCTTATGTGATAGTTCTATTATAATAATATGACCTTCGTATGTAACTTAAAATTTTTCTTATGAAGATTGGAGTATGCATTATGTGTGTTTGATACTATGCTTGTGATTGTGATGATATCATTTATGTTAATATGTATTGTGTATAGTTTGAGTTAAGAACAACATTCTCCAGCTATTTCCAAGATGATGTTCAAAAGTTACATAAAGCATGGTTTCAAATAAATTGTACCTTTTATGCATGTTGTAAGGATATTATGCATGACTTCCACACTTGGTACATTTTTGTGCTAACCCATATTTATACATTTTCTACTTGTGTAGGGGTTAGATATATCGTATTCTACCCTCATACACAATAAAGAAAATCCTCAGACTTTAACCGACTAGAACAAACAATAATCACGCATATCTTCCAGCCTCAGAATCTTAGGGATTTTGACACTCGTGGGGAGGAACATACCTATCCATCTCAAAATCTATTTCCTTCCAAGTGGTGTTACAATCCCTCCACTTTCTGTAACGAACTCTCCAACCATCATCCCAGTTCTAAAATTTCAAACCAACCTACCTTGTGTAGTTTACATGATAAACTCCTCCGATTGTTGTTCAGGAAGTTCGCTTCCTTTTTGTACAATCTTTCAAGCTTAGCCACATTGACGTTTGCACACTCAAAACCTTCATCATTGACACTCCAAGCTCTATCATCCACGATATTCTATGACAAAATGTGCTGTTGGGTTAAGATATTTGCCATATTTTGGTCCCTCTCTTAATATTTCTCAAGCTACTCCTTTGTAAACGTAAAAAACATAGGGGAGACCTGATCATTGCGGGTGTACCATGACCTATGTATTTTGGTCATACCATCCAAGAGATGGGCTGCTATAATTTAAGGTTGTTGCATAAAACCTCCCCGAGACAATTGGTCAGCTGCTCCCTTGTTCAAATAATTAAGACTTTGGTAAAAGTATTGAAGCATAAAATTGTCAGGCAAACCATAAGTCGGGCATGGTAGCAACAACTTCTTAAATTCAGCAAAGTATTATGGATTGTCTCTCCTTTCGAACGTTTCAAACTCTGGATGATGTCCCTAGTTAAATAATCTTCAAAAGTGGGAAAAATGCACGTTAAATATGGTGACAAGCTATTCCCATGAAGTGTCGGAGTCTTTTTGAAGTTCATATGACAACTTAAGTGCTTCTTGTATTAAAGAAATTGGGAACAACCTCAACTTGACCAACTCTAGAAATATGTTCTTGAAGGAGAACGACCCAAAAACATCGACAAAGTTCCTTATATGCTCATGGGGATCCTCACTAGAAAATTCACCACACAACCCTTTCAGTTTGCAAGAGCTTCAACATGGTTCTTGTAATGTAGAACATAACATTCCCTTCAGCTGGAGGTGATGAAATTTCCTAAACTCCACCCACAAGATTGGGTTGTTGCCATTCGGCTCATTGACATCATAGAGATTGCCGAAGTCATCTTTGTGGCCCCATGGCTACCATTTATTCTGTTGACACATATTTTCTCTATTTTAAAATAACAACACACAAGAAAAAACTAAAACTTAGTAGATTCAACTATGACTAAAAAGAGCAAAAATTGACTTCACAAAAAATCGCAAACAACAACTTTTCGGCAGCGACGCCATTTTGATTAATGACGTTTCAGAGGCATTTCATCAAATTCTAATTACTAACAGTTGTTAATGAGTATAGCTCCCACATAAATGAGATGGGGTCGAATCCCACAGGGAGCGATACATGTTGGAGAATCAATTAGGAAGTGTGAACATGATTAAATCAGTCATACGAATAAAATTTATTGAATAAAATCATATTTCAATTACCAGGATGACACAAATGTTAGATGGAGGCTTTGGTTATCATTATCAATGACAAACAACATAAATCAATACGATGTAACAGTAATGAGAAGGGTTCTTGGGATGTGAATCGATTATAGGCAAATATAGAGAAATTGGTAACTATTAGAAAATTAGCTAACTGTTAGTGAGTAAGCTAGACTATACAGGACATAAAATTTCTTTCAAAAACCATTTACCCCGAATCAATTTATTTTTCGTGAACATAAACTAGCATTCAAAATAAGAATAACCCACACCTTAGTCCATTCACTCTCTCAAGCTTAATGTATGGCATTGGATTTAGGATTCACACTCTCAAGGCGAATTCATGTAAACCCAATACCCACATGCCATAAATTAATCATTTTAGTTTTAAACCTCTCCCTCGAGTTACCAAAAACCATACGGGTAGATTTGTATTTACAACTACAATTCTTAAATCAACAATATTTAATGATTGAAGTCACTTTTAAATATCATTTAAACTTACAAATAGCAATATCCAGAAACTAAATCATACCATAACCATATAAATGAACAACATGATCTTGACCTATTATTTGTTCAATTTGGTCGATTTGATACTTAGTTAATTCTTTTATCTTTATGTTTCCACTGATACCTAATCGATAACGAACCTGAATGGCTTTTTTAGGGCCAATTCCATCAATTTTGGTTGAGGCAATTCTTACTTGTTCATCACCAACTAATCTAGCTCCTGAAATATATAACATTCTTGATCCAATGCAGATAGCGAAAGAGACGAATCCGTTGTTAGGAATCATTAAATCCTATAATGATTGTTCGGGTATGTCGTGGAATTTTTTTTAAAAGACAATAATCAATCACAGTGAATAATTGGTGTTTTATCTAGATAGCATAAAAAGATAAAAAAAATAACCAAATGGAGTTTCCATCAAATGAGTAAATTTATTTTGTTTTTACAATGGTCCAATTATAAGAATCTCAAAGATCGATTTAAAAATACATTAGTTTTTGTCTTTACAATGGTCTTCAACACTTTCGGAGATCCAACAATGCATGACGGAGCTACTCGACGATCCACTGATTACACCATTATATTCCCAATGAAATCTTTTCTTCAAGGCTTGGAAAACAGGAACTTTAGGCTTTAAAGAAACTATTTTGGAATTTGCCAAGTAGACTTGAAGATCACGAAGATTGTATTTCTTCATTCTTTCAACTCTCTTTGTTTCTTATTGCAAATCAGTGTCCTTGCTTTGTTCCTCAATAAATACACCTATAAATCAAGGGTTTTACGTAATTAATTGTACAAGGTATGAATTTGAGGACACTAAATCCATAAAAATAGGTCGGAATGCATCAAAATGTTGGACTGATCAACTATTCATGTTTTCATGGTTCAAGACTAGTAAAATACTTCTATTTGACTTGATAAAATTTTGATGATATGAAAAATATTGTAAATTTCCGCTCATTTCCACTATCTTATGATATGATATATAGAGGGGCTTGGATAGTACCCGTTCGAGGTTGAGAACATCCTTTTCCATCTATGGGGTACAGTTAGTTCATGAAAAACTTGATAATTAGAGCATGAGGTTTAGAATGATTCTAGGATTTCTTAAAACCACATCTAATAGATTCTTTTTCATAAGTGTGAAGCGCGCCACATTTATGAATGGGAAGATATTAAATGATTACGAAAGTTCACTTCTTATATCCGACAAGTCATGCCACAGAGTTTGAGGCTATTAAGTCTTTATCCTACTCAATGTTTATTGTTTTTAAGGATTTGACTATTATAAGGGCTAATTATAGAAGTATAAGGACAAAAATGTGGATCAAGAAAATCAACCCCAAGCTTGTACTCTTTCTACAATTGATCCTTTGGAAAAGAACATAAAAATTATGGAGATTAGGTCAACATTTCAAATATTTTATTAAGTCATGATGGCTCAATCCAATTGAGAGGTTGTAGCCCATATCAACCCGATTTATAGTATGGACATTTCAACTGTGGGGGAATTTATTAGGATGGACCGTGTATACTTCTTTGGCTCAAAATATGAAGAAGACGCTAATAATTTAAATGTGAGGTCTATAAGGTAAATTCTATTATGAGAGTGGCTTTGTTACAGAAAGTGGAATCATTGACTTACTTATTGAAGGATGTCTCTCAAGTGTGGTACGATAAATGGAAAGAGACTAGTTCGATAGGAGTAGGTCCAATAGGGAGTGAAGTGTTTTAATCGGTGTTTCTAGATAGGATTTCCACCCTTATAGTGAAGGAACCAAGGAGCACGAGTTTCTTAACCTTCATCAATGAAGTATGAGTGAGAAAGAGTATGTACTTAAGTTCACCCAATTGCTTAAGTATACTCCATATCTAATTTCTAACCCTATCACAAGAGGGATTAAGTTTATGTTTGGTGTGTTCGACATAGAATTGAAAGAATTTTGGACGTCTATGCTCATTAATGACATGGATAATTTTCGTCGTATGACTTATTGCGATCAATATAATATGGGAGACTAAAAGGATATCTATGGTGAAATATAAGTCTTGAATATTTGATGATGATTCATCAACATAATTTCCTATGGACATGGTATTCCTATGAATATGTAAATGTTTTCCGATCAAGGTTTCTCGAAGTCTCCTGAGTATAATGATTGTAAGATCTTGAAAATGGTTTACGTGAAGACAGAGCCTATCATGGTTCTGATAATGGTCTAAGGTCCTAAATTACTCTATAATGTGGAATCAAGGCAATTGTTAGGGTATTAGGTGATTTGGAAGTGAAACGTCAAGGAACGACAAAGACGTTCGATGATAAAGTCACCTATGTGCCTCATATAGGGTTATGTGCTTAATTGTTTTTAATGATATTATAAGGTCATTAAATGATTTATTATGGTTTATTTAATCAGTATGTCATGTTTTGCGAAGTTTGGAGGTCAAACGTCCAAGAACGTCCATTACGTTCGAAAGGTGTGCCTTCAAACAAACTTGTGTGTCTATGCATCTTTCGTGTACTTTTACATAGTTGTTTTTGATGAATTTGATGTGGTAGGTCCTAAACTTGTATACGAGCATTTGGGTGTTGGAAATATGAGGGTAAACATCCCCATGGATCATCTAAGAGTCCTTGACAAAGGACCCATGTTGGCTCCCAAGACTTCCCAAGACAACCCACCTATTGATAGAAATTGACGCCCATTGGGTCAGTAAACGCCCCGTAGGTGACATCTGGTCGATGGAAAATTTTGAATGGGGAGTGAGAGGAGAAATACCAGCCTCATTCCTAGATGACGTACTAGCAAGATGATCCCTTGGTCAACGGACGGGCCGTCGATGGTCGTTCTATCTCTAAGGTTGTTCCTGCAGCTTCACTATAAGCTGAGGGGTAAAGTTGTAAATTCAACCCACATCCAAATAAGATAAATTGAGTATATGTAGGGGATTTTTGGGTATTTTAAATATATTTATAAGCCTGAAACACTTACAAGATTTCATTCTTCAAGATCAAAAACCAAATTCCATTAGAAATTCTCTAGAACTCCACTGGAGCCAAAACTCAAGGAAAGGCTTGAATTGGAGATTTTAGTGGATAATTTACATCAATCTGGAGTATAAGCTTTATTGAGGTATGGCTTTTTATCCTTGAAACTCTATTAATAACGATGTCCAAATTTCGATGAAGTTTTCAAATGTTTTGACAAATGAATTTTCATGATCTATCCATGGGTACTTCCTTTATAGGTTTTAAGACATTGTATATTGATTTAATGGTTATTAATTAGAATATTTAACTCAATTAACCTATGAACCCATGTAATTTATGAAACCTAATTTTTGACTACATTATGGGTTAAGTTATTTGGACTTAATGCTTATGAATTGTAGTGTATTTTTCTATGGGCTATTGATTAATGTAATAATTGTATTGAATTGATATTTCGGTTTTCTTAGATTATTGAATTTACCTAGTTTAATTATCTATCATAGTTTTTATATTGAATTTATTTCCATGACAATGGGTTAGGGTGTTATTGTATTGAATTGGATGATTTAGCATTGGATTGATCTGTTGAGGATGAAGTGGTGGTACGCTTACCTAATTCACTTTATTTTGTGTTAATTGTGCTTAAATTACTTTTTCATTCGTATGGTCCACTAATGGTGGCGGTATTATTTTGTCTACTTGCGATTGATGTGACCTTGTCGGTGTTATTTTATGTAATATTATTATCATGGCATTGTCAATACTACTTAAAGTATTATGATGATTTTTGTATTTTATTATGTGAAGTTTGATAATATATATCTACATTATAAGTAATGTTAAAGTATATGTGTTCTTCTATTGATGCTATTTAGGTGATCATATTAGACTATGACTATATTTTTATGTGTATAGTCTTAGGTTGATGCATGGTTATTCTAACCTCAATATATAAGTCTATGATGATCATATTAATGATTATATTGGTAGTGCATAGGATGACTTAATGATGAAAATGGTTATTTATATGTGGTTTTAGGAGGACATGTGATACGCGTTAAGGTGAAGTATGTTGTCTCTTCTGTTGGTTGAGTTGTGTCCCTTACTTGATGCATGTATGAATATAAATATGAGATTTCTTTACTTAGGATGCTAAATCGACTTTGTATTTTATATATGAATGACATGAGACCTAAAAAGAAGTTAAGAGAGTCCTTTATTGTGAAACCTTGAACTTAGTGGGAAGGTTTTAAGTGTTGAAGTTAAAAGCAGTAATGGTATCCTTCAAGTAAAGGAATGATAGAATTAAGGTTGGTTGGCTGTTATAGCATCATATCAATACATAGGAATGTCATTATGATCTTTTTCTCTCCATTGTAAGGTAGCCCTAGTGAAGCTTTTGGTAGGGTAACTGTGATTGGGTTATAAACTAGTTATGAAACCACTTTATATGAACCTTTAATGTAAATTACTCTATGAAAACAAAGGCTAGCACTGAGTGAGTATGGTAAGGGAAGTAGACGTTTACAAAGATTGAGACAAGAGTACAAAGCACCCCCTTCATATTCCTTAACCATCTGCCCACATGGGATGAGTCCATGTTTTATCGTTGGCAAGTAGAACACCCTCATTAGAGTAGGTTAGAACTCCGGAGTCCATGCTATACTACCATGGACTTTGTTAGTTATTACCTATTCTATCATATGGGATACCTACTATTATTAGAGGAGTTCTATGAAGTTTAGGTGGTTGTATGGGATGCTATGTAAACAGTGCACATGCTTTAAAGTTAGTTAGAGTCCCTAGGCCTTGTACAAGACCATTACTAAAATGTCCTTATGTGATGAATGAGTCTTAAATGAACTAATTAATATAATGACTTAAGTCTAAGAAAGTATGTAAAATAAATATGAACATAACTAGAGTAGTTAAGGGTTTTCTAGCTAAGGTGTGAAGGGGGCATATGCATGGTCACTTCGTATCTTACCTAGATAAGTCGTAAGAATGACTCTTGTTAGGGAAGATGTTGATTTTGTGGACTTATAAAAGCCTTAGGTAGTCTTGAGGAGGTCAATCATGGACGTTATATTCTTGATTTACTTAAGTATGTCTTTTGATTGAATTTGCAAGGATAATGTCATATTACCTATGTTTCATGTATTTATAAGTGTGTGTAACTCATTGTAGTTGGTCTTAATGAGGGAATTTCATGATAGTTCTTAATGATGGACGGTCTCTCTTTCTCTTACTTAAGTGAGACATATGATAGCTTTTAGTGAGGGAATTTCATGCTAGGAAGTTTTTAATAAGAAGTTGAGAACTTCATTATGTCCTTTACTGTAACTGTTACAACAGGTCACTATAAGGTTACATAGTTCACTCTAAGATACTTTTAAATTGTAATAAATCTTTTAAATGTTATCTTAAGTATTTCTATGGTGTTTAATGTTATTCTTATAATTATGATATGATATTTAAATGAAAAAATACCTCTTTCTAATAAATGTCCATTTTCATATTTTATGCATAATCACATACATAGTACAGGTGTTTGTACAAATTCCATATATTTTGTTATATCCGAAGGTGTAGGTTAAAGGTGAGAACGATCGTGAAGGAGATATTGGATTCTAGAGTCATTCAAGCAAAGTTGAACGATGTCCTCAAATGACTCGAGGGCATATATAGATGCCTTCTATGGCATTTATTTCAAAGAATCTTAACAAACTAAGTATTTCTATATTTTAAATTATGGGTCATGTCCCAAGTATTCTTTGTCTAAGATTTGATGAAATGAGAGTTAGTATTTCATAAGACTTTTATATGAAAGAGTTTTTTAAAGACATATAGAATTTTTGTGAAAAGTTGTAAATCCACACTATTTATCATATATTTATGTACGATGAACGATATGGAAGGGCTCATACAAGAACTCCGAGAGGTCAAGTACGCCAATGGCAATCCAACATATACCCTAACTTCTAGAGTGTGGTCTCATGTCGTGACAAGCTTTGTATCAGGGAATAGGTTATGAATGTAGTATTATGAATCAATAAGTCTCATCAAGTCACGTCTAGTAGTGTTTTGACCATCGGTGTGAGTTGTAACACATCTATGGGCGAGAAGCTATAGGATGATAAAGTTTCCCTTTATTTATACTCATATGTCGTGCCGTAGAGTAACATTTATGAGTAGTATTTTCTCATGCCTTGTGTTTCTACGATGATGAGAATAAATAACATGTGAAAAAAATACAATTTTGTCTCTTTAATTCCACACTTCATGTTCTTCTTTTCCACCCCGCCCCCATTTTCATCCCTGTTACAAAAATGAAAAAAATAGTGTCTACTTTTAATATTTTCCTTTCTTTGAACTCACAATCATTGATATGTTTTAAAGGAGGGTTTTATTTATTTTATTTGGTAAAATGGGATATTAAGTAAACTTAAAGTTGGGAATTCAAGCATATAAGATTTTAAAAATTGTGAATGAGTATATTTTCTAGCAAAAACTTTGTTAACTTAGAAACTTTTTTTATGATAGTATTGTTGAGGTGTCCGTTAAAAAAGAAATTAGAAAGTAGAAGAGAGTGATTTGTGAAACAGAAGAGTTAGTGATGAACAACGAAAAATGTTGAAGAAGAAAAGTGAAAGGTATGTGTAGGGGTAGGGGCGCAAGTGGGGTCGAATCTTTTTGGTAGAGGCTAGGGCTGAAGAAGATGAAGAAGGGGTAGGGGTGTGTGTTTGGGGTTGACGAAGATGATGCATTTTACATTTGTAATTTTTTTAATTTATTATTATTTCTATATATAATTTTGAGTTTTTTTAAAAAAATAATATACTAAATTTAGTTGCTTCTAAACGCGTGTAGTCATGCATATAATAATCATGTATACATGGTTCTCAAGGTAACCCATCAAATACTGTCACGACTCGAGAGCACCCCAACTCGTGACGCGGTGTACTTGACCTCTAGGATCTATTGTACGAGCCTTTTAGATTTCATTAATCACATAAATATGAAACTTGTGCGGAATAAAAAAATATCAGAATATATACAATGCGAAATTCTTTCATAAAATGTAAGAAACTAAGTCTCATCATCACAAGCCATCTAAGACTCATCCTAATATTATAGGCCCATGAATATTACATAGATATGAAACTCAAAGTCTAATACATGTCTTTAATAGAAAGAAAACTAAGCATAATATCCTCGTCATTAAACATTTGAGGACGTACCAAGAGACATAAGAGAACAATGTACTTCCAAACCTTCAAGCGTAAGAAATATTCACTTGCCTGGCTCCTATACCTTTAGGAATAGGAAAGAATATGGAATTAATACAAATAATATACTCAGTATAGAAGCATCACGACTGTGGAGCACCCTCTAGAATCAAAAGGGAGTACTGGACCTCTCATAGGTCTTGTACACATCCCTTAGGCATCTTTCATTGCATACTTGTGTAAAGTAGCACATAATTTAAACTTTTTTTCAAAAACACAATGTCTAATCAATTGTAAGACTTCTAACAAATGTCTCAAAAACCATTTATGACAACATGAGTACAAATGTCATACGTCTGAGCCAATAAATGTCTAAACGAAGCAAGAACATAAAATACAACAAAGTGATGGTGTCCTCGAATGCTATGAGGGCTCATCTATCTTCACTTCTTTAAAGCCTTAGAAACTCTATCCTTCAAAGAAAAAACAATCTTCTAAAAACACTACATAGGATTACAATGTAGGCAAAATATGTGTTATTAAGAAATATACCATGTATGAAAACTATCATAGCAAACATAAGATATTTCAAAGGGTTAGTCAACGATAGACTTAATCATAACATATAAAGTGATAAGAACAACACGAATATCATAAGCATAATAGAGCATCATAAAGCACATAAGTTTTCATAATTTAATCTTTTTCCTTATTACTCAAATGAATTATTTCACAAGCCACCTCCATGTATTCTTATGCAAGGCTAAGGTAGCATCCCATACTACTACCAAAGCTAAGTACCTCTCTTTAGTCATTCTTGATCATAATCCACTCTCATAATTAAGACTTTGGAGATTCATCATAAAATATGAGAACTACACCCCTAGGCCTTCTCAAAGAATACTTCTGCAATACATGTGAAGCATCACATTCTACCTCAGACACTAAGCATATATTGAAGTCACCCTATTCCCTTTAATTTCATTTTAAAAGTATCTAGTAGACCTACTTCATATTGACAATAAACTATCATATTAAGTCAATCATGTTGTAAAGTATCATAACTTGATTTAACTAAGAATAAGCTAAGAAACTAAAAGGAATTTATTTTTGTAAAAAGTAGGGAAATCTGAAAATTTCCAGCCTTCAAAAGTAAGTTTTTGTCATTATCAAATGGAAATAACTCCAAATCAGGAAGACTTTGGATGAGTTCTATATATGGTTTCAAATCCCTTGGAAATATCTTTCCAACACCATCAATTTTTCCTAAATCGGATGTCGTATGAGGGAGATATGTCCCTCGGATATTAGGTTTTTGAGTTGAGGAAAAATCCAATTATGATTTTAGATGGCGCAAATTTATCATGTCATCCTAGTATTGCATAATTTGTTTTTAAGGTTATCTAGGGGTAAAGACAAAGTCCCAAATAAGTTTTTCAAAATTAAGAACTCTTAGGGCATGGTTTAAAAGAGAAATGAAGCGGATGATCAAGAATTATCCAAGAGGTCAAGATCATTGCGTGGATTTTATCGGGGGTGAAAAATATCGAGGTATGTGGGATTATTAGGTGTTGTTTCCTTTAAAACAACCAACTTGATTAAATACAACAAATTAGATATAATTTGAATGAAAATGTTTAAGTTCTTGATGAAGAGTGTTGAAGTTCTTATTTTTGAATTGTGGTTGATCTCTAGTAGTTATGGTTCATGTTTATGTACTATTTTTGAGTCTAATGTATTGGGTAATGAGGTATTGGGGGATCCTAAGTGTTTGGGGTGGTATGCATGTAAGTTTATGAGGTTTAGAGATGAAAACCTAAGAAGAAAATTCAGAGGTCCCATCATATAACCCTTAGGGCGCCGCTCTTGTGAGAATGCCTAAGGGTAGGCTCTGTCCGACAGGTCGTGGCGTCCCCCGCCTCTTAGAGTGCAAATACCCAATGAGACACCATTTATTCCCTATCTTTTTGTACTAGTTCCTAAGTAATGTGCCTATCATTCCTAGATTATTTCAGTAATCCAAAGTACATCTAAACATCATAAACTCATCCATAAACATGATATCATCATCCTTGAATCCATAATCCAATTCAAGGGAATCTAAGATCTAAGTCGAAGAAGTGGATAGTCAAGTTTAAAACTTAAAAACCAAGAAAAAGTGATTTCTTAAAGTTTTCAAAGAGTCTTAAACACTCATTTTAACTTTTATTCAAGGCTCAAGCTACAGGACGAACAATGAGAAAGGAGTTGAGTTAAATTCTCAAAAGCAATAAAGGAACTAAATATTCTCTAAGCGTTAATCTTCAAGTGAAGTAAAGAGCAAGAATTCAACTAATTTTTCAAAAGATATAAAGGGGAAATAGTATTCCTCAAAGGTTGATAAATGTTTCACATTGAAGTTTAAATGGAACTAAGAAGTTCCAAATGTTTTTTGAACTAAAGAGTAGAACATTGATTCTGAAAAGGATCTTTTAAAGAGAAATGGTTCAGAAAATTATGTCAACATAAACTAAGGAAGTTTAACTAAATGTATGAGATAAAACATTTTTTTTTTTGAAGATTGAGCATCGATGTGGCTATGAGAGTTCAGATAACTCATATTCCTAGGTAAACCATATAGCTATCATGTGTATTAACTTGTCATACTTTATAGATGATCACATGAGTTTAGTCACTAGATCCACAAGGTTGAGGATGTTCTATGCAACAACAAAGCATAGGAATGCCTTGAGAGCGTGGACGTGACGTTGTATCATTACATACGCTCATAGTGGTGGTTAGAGAAACTCCTAATGAACTATATTGCTTTCCTATATAAGTAAATTTTAGTTTATTATTGTTTTTTTAATGAACTATGTGTTTACATTGTTTTTGCCAGTTTTACATATATTTCTTATGTTTTCTTTTATCATGTAAGTCAAGCAGAGCCAATTTAAGCTCGTCCTTAATCCATATCAAGTTTTATAGTTGTGTTAAGCACTCCAACTCGCATAATAATACATTTAATGTACTGATGTCAATTGGCCTGCATCATTTTATGACGCAGACACATGTAACTAGCATAATCATGCAGCGCTTCATTGATCCCGTTCGAGCTCCAAAGTTATTGGGGAGCCTCCTTGCCTTACTAGTTCAGTTTCTTCGGATATGTGGGGACTGTCCTAACACCCATATCAGACACTTTACAGGCATCATAGACAATGTAATAGTTATGTTTCGGAGTCCCCTTCATGTTATACTTCATATGTTATAGTATCGAGACTTCAGTGTCATTTTTTCCAAAACAACTTATTAAGTTATGCTCCAAGAAAGCCTTTAATTCTATATCTGAGTTTGGCATAGTTTTCCACTGAGCTAGGCAAACCATGCCAAGGGTTCGCTCATGGCTAGAAATAGTTATTGGGTGCCGGCCACATCCAGGGTGTAGGCTCTGGACGTGACAAACATGATATGAGAGCATAGAGTTAAAGAGTACTAAGGAGTCTCTGAAATCATGTCTTTAGAGTCTTAGTCATCATGTAAAGCGCATCACATCAATGATTAGAATGATACAACATTTACGAATGTTTTACTTCTTTTATTTTCTTTTCATGCGTAGAGTTTATCTATAAAAGTCTCTATCTAATTCATTCTTACGCGTATATTCAGATTCGTCATGCCTCCACGAAGAGTAGTCAAAGGTCGACCAACCCGAAGAAATGTTGCGGAACTAGGGGTACCAAATGCGCCTTATATGCAACCCTAATGAGGGGTTACAAATTCTAAATTATTATAAGCTATCCAGATGTTAAGTCAAGTACAACTAACCATGTTGGGCAACAGAAAGAAGCTCAACATGAAGGGGTTGACACCTCGAGTGTTGTTGAGTTTCTGAGAAGGAATACTCGTACTCTAACTGGATGAAGCACTAATGAGGATCTAGAAAAAATTATGGAAGAGTTGAAGAAACTGTTTGAGGCAATGCATGTGGTTAATGTTGAGAGGCTTTAATTGGATGCATACCAACTTAAGAGTGTGGCTGTAATCTGGTTTGACCATCGGAAGGAAGGCAATGCTGAGGATTCACCACAACCAAGTTGGGCTTGCTTTGAAGAATCATTCTTTGGGGAGGTTCTTTCCTTGAGAACTGAAGGAAGCGCAGGAACAGGAGTTTATAACTTTGAAACAAGACTCCGTGAGTATTTATGAGTATGGGTTGAAGTTTACCCAATCATCTCGCTATGCTCCGAAAATGATGAAGGATATGAGGTGCAAAATGAGCTTGTTCGTTGCTGGTTTGGGTTGTGCTTCAAGTAAGACAGGATGGGTTGTCATGTTCATAGGTGACATGGAAATATAAAGACTTATTGTGTATGGGTAACAATTTGAACAGGAAAAATTGAGGAACAGAGAGGAATATCAATTAAAGAAAGCGAAGGACTGGGAATGAGTCTTGTCAACAGAAGGGTGGTTAAAGTCGACCATAATTTAAGAAATCAAAAGGGCGTGCACCATCATCTGCTACAATACATGTGCCCAAAAACTATGGTGAGTATATTTACCACAATTTGCAGCATTGCAAGGAGAGACCATTTCAGTCTCAAGGTAGTGTGGCAAACGGTGGAAGTAGGGATCCTACATATAGTAAGTGTGGGATAAACGACCCAGGAGATTTTCGTAATGGAAAAAGAGGTTTTTTAACTGTGTACAAGAGGGTAACTTCATGAGAGAGTGCCCCAAGAATAGGAAAGGTGGTGGAAATTCAGGAAATAGGGCCTAATCTTCATTAGTTGCTAAACCAGCAGAACTGCACCTAGATAAGCCAATTCTTGTACTGGCGGAGGGGCAAACCGTCTCCCTGAAATCACTAGCCTCGAAGAGCAGGAGAACTCTCCAGATGTTGTAACGGGTATGATCAAAGTCATTATTTTGATTTTTATGGTTTGTTAGACCTAGGAGAAAGTTTATCCTTTGTAACTATTTATGTTTCAAATCAGCTTGACATTCTTCCTAAAAAACATAGTGAAGAGTTCTATCTTTCTACACTTATTGGAGAGTCTGTTCTAGAGAAAAGAGTCTACCTCGATTGTCCTGTTTCAATGAATCACAAGTGTCACAACCCGAAATCTTACCTTTGATGTTAGGGTATAATCTTGGATTGCGATTTGTGTCGTCTAACTCTCAGAGTTCTTACACAAGACACTTTTATATCATTCATTGGATATAAATAGTTAAAAGTAGTGCAGACTTAAAACATTTCACAAAACATAATATAGTCTTCAAAATCTCTTTCATATAAAAGTAATAGGAAATAATATGTCTTAATATAATCATCTAAAGACAAAAGAATACTTGGGATATGGCCCATGCTTCAATATATGAATAAACAAATACTTAGTTTATTACAACACAGTGAATGAAAACATAAAAGACATATATGCCCTCGAGTTACGTAAGGAAATACTTTAACTTCCTTTGAACGATGTTCTATGTCCAAGTCTTCACTTCTCCCAGCTCCTCACCTACGAAGAACTACATAGATAGATAAAAGCATGGAGTTAGTACAACAAGATCTCTCAAGTATGGCTATATGCATAAAAATCATGAAAACGTACTTTATTGGAAATATACATCTTTTCATTTAAAAATATAATAATAACAACAGAAATCATTAGTTCATAAGTTCATTAAGAATCATACATCCCATAAAGGACATTCAAATAATGTTCTTCGATAAGACCTAGAAACTCTACATAACATCTTCAAAGTCTACTGTGCAATGTCTAGATTGTGTCCATACCAACCACCTAAACTCCATAAACTCCTCAAATGCTAATAAGTATTCCATATGATGAGAATAGACAATAACTAATATAGACTATGATATCAAGACATGGAATCCAGGGTTCTATCCTACTCCGATAAGGTTGTTCTACTTGCCAATTGTAGAACTTAGACACATCCCATGTAGGCACATGGTTAAGGAATAAGAAGGGCATACTTTGTATTCTTTTCTCATAGTTAACTCTAACTACTTTACCATACCATACTCACTCGGTGCTATACTTCGTTCTCATGGAGTAATTCATACGTTAGGTTCACATAAAAAGGTTCCGTAACAAGTTCATAACCCAATCACATTTACCCTACAAAGGAAGGTCCAAAAGGGCTACCGCACAATGGCGACAAGAAGCTCATAATTACTTTCCTAAGGATTAATATGATGCCGTGCCAGACAACTAAAGTTAAGTCCATCATCCTTTACCTTTAAGGATACCATAGGGCTTACAATTCAATCAATCTTAACCTTAAACTTAAGTCAAGGTTTTAACATAAGAGACTCTCATAACATGATTTAATGTCACATGTAATTCATATATTAAAGAATAAGAGCTCTAAAACCCAATATCAACAAATCACATATTCAAAACTATATATATATATATATATATATATATATATATATATATATATATATATATATATATATATATATATACATATATTAAGAAAGTGATACAAGTCAATCAAGACAAGACATCACATACTTCACTTTCAACTCATAATGCAAGTCATTTTAGAGACACCTCTTCAAAAACCTAATATATTCAAGTCATCATATATTCCATCATAACATCATTAATATACTTCACATAGACTCGTAAATTTAATTAGGAATAACCAAGACTTAACTTAACACTATAATCATAATGTCAAAGTCGTAGTCTTACATGATAACATAAAGCAACATAACTAGAAGAATACATATATGACTACATACTTAACATGCAAATAGATAATGTCATGCTTTACATAATCAAACTCCAAAAATATACACATAACTTTAAGTAGTTGGCAATACGGCCATGCTCATAATATTGCATAAAATAACGCCAACAAGGCTACATCATGTACAAGTAAAACACAAAATAATTGAAGTATAAATAATAAAAATTAAAGAATTCCCGGAAGCGTACCTTCATTTCCTTTCTAACTCTTCAATTTAATGCTAAATCGTCCAATTCAACATCATAAGGTCGTTACCCAATGCCTTAAACCAACAATTTAAGAAATAATCTTAAAATCCAATTAAATCTCTATCATTTTAATTTAGGTTTTAAAATATAGGATCAATTAGATAAAAATTGAACATACTTCCTACATCATTAGAATGCCCATAAGAAACTACATAACAATTCATCAATATTAGCTTAATATCAAATAACCTCCATTATAGTCAAAAACTAGGGTTCATCTCAATTCAAGGGTTCATAGGTAATTAAGATTTAAATTTTCAATAAAATATCAATTAGATAATAATTAAATTTTTAAAAATCATTGATGCAAGAACCCATGGTAGAATCATGAAATTAGACAATTTGCTTTAGAGAAGTTTGAAAAACATGTGTACAATTTGGGCTCCTTGACGAAACGAGTTTCATGGATCAAAATTCATACCTCAAACATTATAATTCTTCACTATGATGAAGAATTTCGACACAAAAACCCCTCACCATTATGCCTGTTCAAGTTGGACTTCAATGGAGGTTTTGGGATATTTTCCATGAGTTTTGGGTTTATGATTTTGAAGAAAAAAGTCTTCCATGTGATTACCCTTTATATAATTAATTAAAATACCCAAATAAACCTTAAATAACCTTCAATAAATTAACTTATAGGTGGGGTGAATTTACCAATTCACCCTTAATTTGGCAGCAACACTTGGGCAGGAACAGGTTGTGCGACGCCTGTTTTTCACGGGGTGTCACAGCCACGACGGGCCGTCACAGGCCTCTGTCATTGGAAACAGTGGATGTCCAAGGTTTGTGTTATCGTCCATGGTTATGTACCTCATGAGGGACCCTTTCATGGGGTGTCACTACCAAGACTGGCCGTTGACTACTACGGAGCCAGGGTCTACCTGGGACAGCCTACACACTGATTTTTTGGTCCTTCCTGAAGGACCCTTTGATGGTCCTTGGGGATAATTTCCCGGATGTTTGTCCATCCAAATACAATCGTCTATAATTTTAGCATCTATAACATGAATTTCATCAAAAAAGAACTCGTAAAACTCGACGAAACATGCCTAGACATACAAGGTCGACTCAAGGCATATCTTTTGAACGCCTTTGACGTTCTTGGTCGTTTGACCTCCAACCTTCATGAAGCTTCAAATACTTCACATATATGCTATATTAACTCTATTAAGAACCTTAGAATATAATGAATAACACATAAACACAGAGAACCACATTTTAGACATTTAGGTGACTTAGTCATCAAACGTCTAAGCGTCCCTTGACGTTTGACGTCCAACACACCTAATACTTTAGCTAATGCCTCTACACCACAAATTAAAAAAATTTATGACCTTAGACAATAAATACCAACATGTTAAGTTCTAGTTAACCTAGGTCATTTTCGCGGTTTTACAATCTCCACCACTTTGACAACATTCGTTTTCGAATGACACTTGCCACTCTACAAACACTTCCAAGATTAGAGACTCAACTAGCAGATAATAACCACTCCATACAACATATAATTACAACAAAATATCAATTTCACATATTCAAGAGATTCACAACAAAACAAGAAACTAGAAAATAATTCTATGATTCATTATATTACGAAACTCACATTCTTCATTCCAAATTGGAAAAAATCAGTTTAAACTTAATACCGTACTCATATACATTAGTTCTAACCACGTTATAATTTTTTTAGGAAAACGAATTAATTAGTCATATTCTCAAAAATATGGCAGAATTCAGTTTTTAAGGAAACAATGACTTTTTATGAAAATTTTTGAAAATCCACATTTTAAGCAATTCATGATATAAACATGCTAATAAGCAAAGCAACATCATATAAACACAACTTAAAACTTAATTATTACTTCATATAATACATACTGCACGAAGCAAATGAAATTCAATATCAACAAAACTACTAAACATCATGCACAAGCAACAATTTTAAGGACTTCTATCCCATCTACAAACCATACTCCCCCTCTTAGAAGAAACTCATATCTTAACAAAATAAAGAGAAATTACAAACATCATCATCACTCTCCTTCTCATCCGGCTTCTCCACTCTAGAACGGAGTGCATACAAATGCCTCTTTGTTGAACCATCATCTTTTGGAACACTAAGAGAAATTTGCTTACCCTCTCTACCTTTAAAAGCAATCATAGGCTAATCTTTCATTTTATCCCCATATTTACCACAACTAAAGAAAAGTTCGGTACCCAATAGACACTCATTATAATGTTTCTTTCCACATTTTGCACAAGTAGGCTTTCCATCCTTGGAACCACCTGCTTTCTCAACCTTGACCTTGTCACTCATAGATTCTCCTTGGGATTAAACCTTTTTCTTAAAACTAGTTAGCTCTTGATTACTAGCACCACCCTTTTTCGAACTTCTAGCAATCCTCCTAACTTTACACTCTTCATTTGATTGTGCATAGACCATGAGTCTAGATAGGATCATATCATCATGAAATATAGCAGTACGGATCTTTTCCACCCCTAGGTAGGCTACCCCGTCACAAAATAACTCATTTAATCTCTTAGATTGGACACAAGAGAAGGACCATACCTAGATAAACTTGAGAATTTCAAAGAGTACTCCACAACACTCATACTTCCTTGCTTGAGATTGATAAGCCCCATCAACATTTCTCTCCACTCTCAAGGAAGGTACGTACAAACAAAAGCTTCTTTAAATTCTTCTCATTCAATAGGACCCGATCCTTCCGGCCTATAATCCTTCCATTCAGTGGACCAAATTTGAGAAACATCCCTCAAATTGTATGGAGCCAACTGCACCTTCTCCCTAGATGTAACCCTCATAGAACTCAAAACTTTGTACACTCAATCAAGAAACTCTTGGGGAACCTAATTTACCTTAGAGCCAAGAAAGGTAGGAGGGTTCATCCTCAAAAAATCTCTCAACATAGATCTCATAGTGCTCTGCACAACCCTAGGAATCATATTCGAATTGTCTTTACTAGTCACGGCTCGGTCTATAACAATCAAAGTTTGTCTAATCTCCCTATTATACATCTCTGGAACCTCTATACCTGCTTCCATATTAAGAATAAGATCACTTGGGGAGGCACTTGGGCATCTTGAGCACCTTGAATTCCTTTCCCACCTTGAGGAACTTTCTCAATTTGAGGGGGAAACTCCTCATTCACCCTCTCTTCTTCCAACCTTCTAACAGTCATCCTTCTAGTATTCATCTCCTAGAAAACACAATCTAAATCATAAGAAGAATAATTATAACATTTACTCTACCATATTGGAGTAGAAAAGAATGGAAAATCTATCATCCTATAGACTCTCTCCCATAGATGTGTTGCGACTTACATCGATGGTCAAGACTCTCCCATACGTGACTTGATGAGACTTATTGATTCCTAATACCAGTTTCACCATCCTATGCTCTGATACAATGCTTTGCGATAACCAAAACCATACCTTTGAAGTTAGGGTACAATATTGGATTGCGACCGACGTCGTCAAACTCTTGGAGTTACTAGAAAGATCTCTTTCATATCATTCATTGCCTATACATAGTGAAAAGTAGTGAAGAATTAAAACTTTCCACAAAACATAATATAGTCTTCAAAATATCTTTCATTTAAAAGTACAAGGAAATACTATGTCTCAATCTCATCATCTTAAGACACAAGAATACTTGGTACATGACCCATACTTCAAGATATGAATATTGAAATAATTAGTCTATACAATACTTTGAATGAAAACATAAAATCCATATATGCCCTCCAGTCAATTGAGGAGATAATTCAGCTTCTCTTGAACTATCCTATAAGTCCAATTCTTCACTTCTCAAATCTCCTCCCTTACCAACAACTCTATCGATAGATAAAAGCATGGAGTTAGTAGAACCACATGTACTAAGTATGGATATATGCATAAAAATCATGAAAACGGACATTATTGGAAAAATGTATCTTTTCATCTAAAAATAATATTATAATCATAATAACATCATAAATCAATTTATAAACACAAAGATACTTCTACCATGTTATTTCCTCACTTAAAGTCATCCTAATATTCACTTAAGTCACACAAAGAGAGACCGACCATACACCCTCTCTAGATGTGCCTAAATGACCCTTATGATTGCCTATAATGAGTCACATACATACTTACAAAGCAATCATAAGCGTCAAGGTAAGATTCTTTTACCGACGGTGAACTCTAAGTCTCACTTGTATGAGTTGTGAAGCGACCTCCCATACAATCCCATACGCACACACTTAAGAGATCCTATAGACCCCTTAAGATAGAATCATGCTAACTAAGTCACTATCACATAGATTATATGCCATTCTCTTCCCAAAGGCTATCAAAAGACCTACTTTAGTAAATAAAAAGATAACATATATAGTGACCACTTCAACATTACCCTAAATAATATTAAGACTACCTAATGCTTAGATTATGTCCATAAAATAAACAAACTTCCCTAAATATAGTCATCCTCAAGGCTTCCAATGATAAGAAATGAAGAAATCATCCCTTATGCCCTCGCCACACTTTAGCTAAGGAATCCTAAGGTCACTTTAGATTAGGTACTCATTTATTTACATACTACTTAACAAAAGTCATTAGTTCATTACAAATCATACATCACATACATACTACTTAACAAAAGTCATTAGTTCATTACAAATCATATATCACATAACGGACATTTAAATAATAGTCTTGGACATGACCTAGGAACTCCACATAACATCTTAAATGTCGATTGTGCAATGTCTAGATAGTGTTCCATACAACCACCCAAACTCCATATACTCTTCAAATTCTAATAGTTATTCTATATAATGAGAATATGCAATAACTGACATATACCATGATAGGAAAACATGGAATACGGAGTTCTATCCTACTCCGATGAGGTTGTTCTACCTACCAATGGCAGAACTTAGACACATCCCATGTAGGAACATGGTTAAGGAATATGAAGGGAATAATTTGTATTCTAGTCTCATACATAGCTAGAACTAATTTCTCTTACCATACTCGCTCGGTTCTAGCCTTCGTTCTCACAGAATAATTCATACAATTAGATTCACAAAAAAGGGTTCCATGACAAGTTCATAACCCAATCATATTTACCCTACAAAGGAAGGTCCACTAGGGCTACCTCACAATGGCGACAATAAGCTCATTATGACATTCCTAAGGATTAATGTGATGTTGTTCCAGACAACTAACCTTATGTCCATCAATCCTTTATTTTGAAGGATATCGTTATAGCAAACAGTTCAATCAATCATAACCTTATCCTTAAGTCAAGGTTTTCACGTAAAAGATTGTCATAACATCATAAAAAGTGACATTTCATTTATACATTATAGACTAAGAGCTCTAACACCCAAAATCAAGACATTAATAACCATATACATATCAATCAACAAATACAAGTCAATCAAGACAAGACATCTCATATTTCACTTTTAACTCATAATGCAAGTCATTATAGAAACACCTCTGAAACAACCAAACATGTTGAAGCCATCATATGTGTAATCATAAAATCATTACTATACTCCACATAGACTCATAAAGTAAATTAGGAATAACCAAAACTTACCCTAACATTATAATCATAATGTCAAAGTCATAGTCTAACATGATCACTTAAGAAAACAGAAGTAGAAGAATAAATATATGGCTATATAAATCTACATGTAGATAGATAATGTCATGATTAACATAATCAAACTATAAAAATAGCCACATAACTTCAAGTAGTTTCCAATAAGGCTATGCTCATAATATTGCATAAATTTACACCGACAAGGCCACATCAATTGCAAGTAAAACACATAACACCGCCACCATAAGTGGACAATACCAATCACAATAGAATTGAAGTACAATTATTATCGAATTAATGAAATCCCGATAGCATACCTTCATTTCCTTATTTACACTTCAATTGAATGCTAAATCGTTGAATTCAACATCATAATGCCCTTACCTAAGGGCATGACCAATAATTCAATTAATAATCATAAAATACAATTAAACCTCTATCAATTAAATCTATGTTTAATAATATAGGATCAATTAGATAATATTTTAATGCAATTCTTATAACATTTGAAAGCCCATAAGAAAATACATGACAATTGATCAATATTAGCTTAATATCAAGTAACCCACATTATAGTAAATCACTAGGGTTCATCCAAATTCATGCGTTCATAGGTAATTTAGATTGAAATCATCAATACAATATAAAGTAGATCATAATTCAATGCTTATAACTCATTTATGCAAGAACCCATGGTATAATCATGAAATTGGACAATTACCTTTAGAAAACTTTGAAAAACATGTTGAGAATTTGGGTTCCTTGATAAAACGAGTGACAAGGATCAAAAGACATACCTCGAGGATGATAATTCTTCACTATAATGAAGAATTTCGAAACAAAAACCCTTCACAAGGCTGCCTCTTAAAGTTGGACTACAATGGAGGTTTTTGGATATATTCTAAGAGTTTTGGGTTTATGATTTTGAAGAATGAAGTTTTCAATGTGATTACCCTTTATATACTTATTTAAAATAACCAAATAACCCTTAAATAACCGTCCATGAATTAATTTTGGAATTGGGGTGAATTTACCAATTCACCCCTAATTTGGCAGCAGCACCTGCACAGGAATAGGCCGTGCGACACCTATCTTTGACGAGGCATCACAACCACGACGGGCCGTCATAGGGCTCCGTTGGTGGCAAAAGTGGATTTAAAAGGTTCTTCTCCTCTAGAATGTTTAATTCCCTCACGACGGGACCCTTTCACGCGGCGTCAGAGCCATGACTGGCCGTTGGCTACTCCAACGCAAGGGGCTGCCTGGGACAGCCTGCACACTGATTTTTGGGTCCTTCCTCAAGGACCCTAAGATGGTCTTTGGGGATAATTTCCTGGACTTTTCCAATTCAAATGCGATTGTATATAATTTTAACACCTCTCACTCTCACGTGAATTTGATACAAAATGAAAACGTAATATTTGATGAAACATGCCTAGACGAACAAGGTCGACTCAAGTCATATCTTTCGAACACCTTTGACGTTCTTTGTATTTTGACCTCCAAACTTCACAAAACCTTAAAAACTGACTTTAAATTTTTATATTAACTCTACTAAGAACCTTAAAACATCATTAAAGACACATAAACACATAGAACTACATTTTAGACATTTAGGTGATCTAGTTGGCAAACGTCTTAGTTGACCCTTTACATCTGACTTCCAACACACCTAATACTTCAGGTACTGACTCTACACCACAAATTACATATATTTAGAACCTTAGATCATCAATACTAATATGTTATGCTCTAGTTAACCTAAGTAATTTTTGGGGTCGTACAACAAGAGCACAATACCTGATCTAGTAGCGTTAGACATGGTAGATTTTGGTGTCTTTCTAGGTATGGACTAGATCCATGCCTGTTATGCGTCAATATACTATAGAAATTGACTTTTCATGTTTTAATTTCCAAATGACCCAATCATAGAGTGGCTAGTAGTTCAACATTGTATAAGGAACGTTTCATTTCTTACCTTAAGGCAAAGAAGTTAGCATCAAAAAGTTGTATATATCACTTAGTACGAGCTAATGACTCAATTGTTGAGCTACCTTCCTTTCAGGTAGATCCTATAGTCAGTGAATTTCCAGAAGATTTTTCTGATGATGTAATTAGAGTTCCTCTAAAAAGAGAGATAGACTTTGACATAAACATTATCCCAGATACTCATCCTATCTCTATTCACCCATACAGAATAGCACCAGCAGAGTTAAAAGAATTAAAGGAACTATTGAAACATATGTTAGATAAAGACATCATTCGACCTAGTGTATCACCTTGAGATGCTCCGGTCTTGTTTGTATGGAAGAAAGATGGGTCAGTTAGGATGTGTAGACTACCGTCACTTAAATAAGGTTACCATCAAGAATAGATATATTAGTCCAAGGATCGATGATCTTTTTTATCAACTTCAGGGTGCTTTTTTATAAAGATTCACCTTAGATTAAACTATCATCAGTTGAATGTTACAGAATGTGATATTCTAAATTGATATTCTAAACAACTTTTAGGACAAGGTATGGGTATTATGAACTTTTTGTTTTTTTCATTTGGTTTGGCAAATATACTTGCATCATTCATATATCTTACGAATAGGTTTTCAAACATAATTTAGATATGTTTGACATCATCTTTATTTATGACATACTGATTTATTCAAGGAATAAATCATGCTAGTCACCTCAGGATTGTTCTTCAAACTTTGAGCTACAAAGAATTATATGACAAGTTCTCCAAGTGTGAGTTTTATCTTAAGTCTATGGAATTTTTAGGCCACTTCAATTCTGGTGAAGGGAATTGAGTTGACACTTAGAAGATTGAAGCAGATCAGAGTTGTCATAGACCCACATCTCCAACAGATGGAAGGAATTTATTGGCTTGGCTGGATATTATAGTAGATTTGTTGAAGGATACTCATCTAGATCTTCTCATTTGACCAAGATAACTCAGAAGACGGTTAAGTTTCCACAGTTTGAAGTTTGTGAGAAAAGCTTTCAGGAATGGAAAAATAGATTGACTACTACTCTGGTTTTGATCTTACCAGAGGGTACTCGAGTCTTTTTAGTGTATTATGATGTATCAAGAGTTTGCTTGGTCTGTTTGTTGATGCAAAATGGCAATGTTATACCTTATACCTCTAGAAAGTTGAAGATTCATGAGAAGAATTATCCAACTCGTGATTTAGAATTTGTTGTTGTGGTGTTTGCTTTGAAGAAATGGTGTCACTACTTGTTTTGTATTCATGTTGATATATTCACTAATCACAAGATCCTCTGGTATCTGTTCACTCTGAATGAGCTCAAATTCAGAAAAAGAAGGTGGTTGGAATTTATCAAGGATTATGACATGAGTATTTTTTACCACCCAGTTAAGGATATTTTGGTTACTAATGCCTAGAGCAGGTTTTACATGGGAAGTACTTCCCATGTAAAAGAAGGGAAGAGCGAGTTAGATAAATATGTGCACAGATTTGAACGTGTGGTAGTTAGGCTTATGGATTCCATAGAAGGAGGAATAATGGTGACCAATGAGGCTGAATCATCATTAGTGTAAGAGGTGAAAGACAAGCAAGACCAAGACCCTAGTTTACTTGATTTGAAGGCAAGTGTCAATAAGAAAAGAGTATTCCCTTTTGAACAAGGGGGAGATGGTGTAGTGAAGTACCAACACAGATTATGTGTACCTCAAGTGGATGGACTCCAAGAGAGGATCTAGGTGTAGGCTCATAGCTCGAGATATTCCATTCATCTGGGTTTCACCAAGATTTACCATGACATGAGAGAGGTATATTGGTGGGAAGGTATGAAAAAGGATATTGTTGAATTTGTTGCAAAGTTTTCAAATTAAAAAAAGGTGAAAGTCAAACACCAAAGGCTAGGAGGATTGGGTAAGACTCTAGAACTTATGGAAAGGAGGTCAAAGATTATTAAATTGACTTCATCATAGGTTTTTCAAGGTCTCGAAGGTAGCATGATTCCATTTGGGTGATTGTCCATAGAATGACAAAGTCAGCCATTTTATTACCAGTAATAACACCTATTCAGCCAAGGATTGTGCTAAGTTTTACCTTCAAGATGTTGTAAGACTTAATGGAGTTTCGGTCACTATTATTTCATAGAGAGGTACACAATTTATTGCATAACTTTTGAAATCTTTCCAGAATGGTTTGGGTTAAAAGGTAAACTTAAGCAATGCTTTTCATCCTCATAGAAACGGATAAGTATAGCGTATTATCCGTACCATAGAAAATTTGTTGAGAACATATGTGAATGTTATCCAAGAAAGATTGAAGATGACATAGAGTCGCCAAAATTCCTACGCATATGTTAGGAGAAGATTATTGGAGTTTGAGGTGAAAGATAGAGTGTATCTTAAGGTTTCACCAATGAAATACGTTATGAGGTTTTGTAAAAAGGAGAAACTTAGTCGCCGGTATATTGGAACTTATATAATCTCTTAGAGAGTGGGAAACATGGCTTATGAGTTTGAGTTACCCCTAGAGTTAGAACCAGTTCATCCAGTATTCCATATTTCAAAGTTTAAGTGCATGGGTGATCCTTCATTAATAGGATAAATAGAG
>JAKWJD010001563.1:0-27970 GCA_027705065.1 Solanum peruvianum | reverse complement strand
ATTACTTGGTATTTTGAGGTATATCATTCATGGTGTCATATTGCATTTGATCCCATGAAATCCTTCATTCTTTATGATTAGGTATTTATTGGTTGTTAGAAAGTACTTGATATTTAGTTACCTCTATTTAATGAACTTGATCTTGTATGTTGCTGATATTCTGAGTGCCTTTTTGTGGAGGTTGTAAGTGATAAATATTCAGTTTGTTGTTGAGAATATGTGATTTTTAAAATGTTGTTGTTGAGATTTGTGTTTGAGAAAGGTGAATTGCTAAGTGGGGCAGGTTTTATGCATATTGTAGTTGTGGATGTTCGGTAGGGGTGTTACGAGTACCATTATTTTATCCCCTTAGATTGTGTTTAGAGATCTACTTGATAAGTACAATGTGGTTTGGTACTCACCCCTTACTTCTATAATTTTTTGTAGGTTATTAGCCTGGACCATTGTGATACTTCCCTTCTCCTCGTCTGAGGATTCTTACGAAGGTTTGTGATGTAGTTACTTGTCATTTCAGCAAACTTTCTTACTATATTTATGATCTTGTTCTACTCTAGAAACAATGTCATATGAGACTTGTATAATTTCTTTGATTCAGTTATAATACTTTAGAAGCTTGTACAAGTAACAACCAGATTTTCGGGGTACTTTGATTTTATTATAGATTTTGCATTTTATTGTAATATTTGATTTTTAGGATGACTTGTCTTGGTGGGATAAGATGAGTGACATCACATTCATTTTTGCGTCGTGACAAAATGATATCAGAGCCTGGAGTTCTTAAGTCTCACGTTTATATAATAAGAATCTAAGAATAGTCTCGAGGATCCATACATAGTCGTCTGTACTTCTCTTCGAGAAGCTATAGTGACTTTTAGGAAAGATATTCACTTCTTGAATCGGTAATGTGCATCCTTTGCCCGGTCTGATTCTTATAGCAATCTTCCATTCTCTCTTACATATAGTGATGACTCGTGCAGAGTTCCTAATGTGAGCAGTTGGTGTGTCGTGTATGAATTGAATGTTATACCTAGGTTTAAGGTGCATGTTATAAATATCTAAAAAGATGTGGAGTCGGATTTAAAAGTTTTTGTAATTTAAATGGGTTGAATTAGGTGAAGGCTCGATAATGCATTTTGAGGATATTTGATGATGATGTCTAATAATAGCTTGGCGGATTTTATGAATATTTTTTTGGTTAGTTACCCCAATAAAAGGAATAGTACTTGTGTGTATAGGCAATATATTGATAAATTCGATAATTCAAAGTGGAATTAATAAAAGGATGGATATGCAATGAACAATGTGACCTTGGAAATTACAGTTAATAAAGTTGTATAGGTATGTCTTGTTTAGTATATCATGAGAATTATGTTATATACATCGAGGTTAGAATCTCTAGTATTATTCCATAGATTGAGTTTATATTTAAGAGGGTCATAATATGACTACTATAATGGTATCAACTCCATCTTGTTTAAAGTTAGAGAATGTGTTACTCTTGTTGTTGACCTGCTCTACGAAGGAAAGCGTATCAATTTGAATGAGAGTTGAACAAATTTTTAATGTGTATGTTGAAAACTTAAAGATGTATAGGCTTTTTTAGTACAATCTTTTCAGTAGGTATGATGTGCTATAGTGATGGATCTAGCAAACTTTCACGGTGTGGTACTAGTGTTGTATGAAAATAGATAGGTCGATTGTCAAGTGATAATACTAACCACTTATGAGTTATAGTTGTATCACATGCTCATATTATTAGATTTGACGTGCATTCACGTTTTAGAAACCAACTAGTTTAATTTGTTACTATGGATGCTTGGGTTAAGCATAGTTACTAAGGAAGATTTTAGTTGTGGATGTTTAGTACGACATTAATGTGTTTAGATTATAAATGGTGGATTTTAAATAAGTGATGATTTCATCATAAGATCCATGTGAGTGGATTGATATGACACACTTATAAGTAAAGAAAGTCTAACAAGTATATTTGTGTGAAGGTAATTGAAATATTAGTAAGGAAATGTGTATAGAATTGTCTAATCTTCTAAATTTTATTGGTACAGTTAGGTTTAAGATGTCATGTTGATGGTGAGTTTGAATTTGTGTGTGATGGTACGGGATAACTAAGCAAGGTGGTAATAAGGTTTTAGACTAAATTATCATTGGAATGCAACTATATAATAAGGATTTTTGGTTAAACAAATTCTGTATGGTAATAAGAACTTGTGAGTATCTAAGGTTGTGGTTTTCTAGTATTTGGCGAGTGATGTGATTTTATGGAAAATTTTAGGAGATGAAGGGACACGCTTATAAAACATAAAGGAATTAGAGTCATAATGAGGAAGAAAAATTCTGGGATGAAGTGTAGCATTAAGAAGGATGTGAGAACAAGAATGTTTTATATGAATGAAGGGCTAAAAATATATATTTAGAGGGTTGAAAATTGGATCTAGAGACATATGGTTCTATTTGTTTTCTATAGTTATAGTTATAGTGTTAAATTTATTTCATATTAGTTAAAATTTATATGATTAGATTTGAGAAAGAAGCCTACATACGTTCAGCTCGAGTGTGATGAAAAGATATTTTATGGATTTGAGTTCCTATAATAAGTATGGTTGGATTTGTTTTAGCAAAGGATATGACAAAGTCGATGGAGACTCGATTAATGATAATCCATGATACATGAACTAATAAATAATATTCAAGTTTTTCATGATGACTTTTTATTTGTGATACAAAATATCACGACATATCATAGGTATAAAAAATGCAGAAAATTTAAAAACTTTTACATATAAAGTATACTTAGACTTCTCATGTATCATAGATGGAGTTTACATACACTCCTCGCTTATGAAGTGTACATGATTAGATTTGAGAAGGAAGCCTACAGACGTTCAGCTCGAGTGTGGTGAAAAGATACTTCATGGATTGAGTTCCTATAATAAGTATGGTTGGATGGAATTGTTTTAAACAAAGGATATGACAAAGTCGATGGAGATGGAGATTAATGATAATCCATGATACATGAACAATAAATAATATTCATGTTTTTCATGATGACTTTTATTTGTGATAGAAAATATCACGATATCATAGGTATAAAAAATGCAGAAAATTTAAAAACTTTTACTATATGAAGTATACTTAGGATTCTCATGGTATCATAGATGGAGTTTACATACACTCCTCGCTTATGAAGTGTACATGATTATATTTGAGAAGAAGCCTATAGACGTTCAGCTCGAGTGTGATGAAAGATTTTTTGTGGATTTTAGTTCCTATAATAAGTATGGTTTGATTTGTTTTAGAAAAGAACATGACAAAGTCGATGGAGAAGTCGATAATGATAATCCATGATACATGAACTAATAAAAATATTCAAGTTTTCATGATGACTTTTTATTTGTGATAGAAAATATCACGACATATCATAGGTATAGAAAATGCAGAAAATTTAAAATTTTACATATGAAGTATACTTAGACTTCTCATGTATCATAGATGGAGTTTAAATAGACCCCTCGCTTACATATGAAGTATACTTAGACTTCCATGTATCATAGATGGAGTTTACATAGACTCCTCGCTTATGAAGTGTACATAGAATTCTCTTTTAGCACATAGGCAACATCATCAATATAGTCTAACATAGTCTCACATATAACCATCTAATAAAGAATTACAAATGTTTAGGCATAGCCCTTACACTAGCACAATATGCCCAATATAGGCTTACAACGAATTCTCATCATAAGAAATGAATAAGTGTATTTAAACATAGACAATACTAATAAAGATAGAAATGTGGCATCATCCTCGAACTGGAGGACTCACCAACAACTTTGGAAAAGGTCCAAGTCTTCCTGCAAATAGACTTTAACTCCTCAACGACCCGAACCTACATTGCTTGGGAAAAAAGGAAGACAATATGGATTAGTACATCACACGTACTAAGTATCACTCCTATGCATAAAAATCATCAATGCATGAGAAAAAGGACATTTTAGTCAAAATCATGATTTCTATCAATTTAACCAAACATTCACATATAGTAAAAATTAAAAGTCAACTCAGCATAATATTAACCCAACATGTAGACAACGCAACCAATACTTGTGCAATACCAAGAATAAAATCCCATAACCCTTTCCAAATCTAAGTATCACATTTCAGTCACCCACTTCTTACGTACAACATAACCTCATATTTCTTCATGACATGGTCTATACACAATAATCATATAACTTGACACACATAACACATAATCAACTTAATCATAAAAGAACACCACTAGAACCATCCCTTAGGAACCCACAAGTGAAATCTATAAGGGCAGTCCGGTGTTCTACTCCCACACCAAAAAAAAAGAGGGTTAACACTTGCCCGCGGTGTAACCTTTCGTACATAGCTATCTAGGTCGATCCACTAAGCTAGAGTCCTATGTAGGCACATAGTTAAGGGTCAAGGAGATTGTTACTAGAAACCCTAACTTGCTAAATGTGGGGGTTTCCACCTCATAAGACAACATATATCTTGGGAATCCGGACTTGCTAAACGTAAGGAAACCCATGTGGGAGGCCAGACTTACTAAACGTGAGACCTCCATCTCATTTACATGACCTTTTGGTGCTAAGAATTTATTCCCATTAGTAATCATCTTTATTAATCATACATGTTGACATTAGTCACTACTAGACCCCTATGTAAACATCTTATCATAATAGTTCATAGGTAATCATAAGTGAAACAATCCTTTAACTTTACAAACCAGTAACAAGTGAGTAAACCTTTCACTTAACACTTAATTATAATCATGAGAAACTAATTTCAATTATAAAGTAATAATATCATAACATTCATACATACTTCATAGCTAATTCAAGTGTCTTAGGGTTTAGGATGAGGAATACTTGTCCTCAAGACCACAACAACACATTAGACATAGGATTATTACTATCTAAGTAACTCATCCTTCTTAATTGAACTCAAGAGAGAATCAACAATCATACCTCCTTGCCCTTCAGGGACTTCAAAGATCAATCACCAAAGAATGTATACCAATACATAAAAAAGGTAATTCATGAAGTAGTTTCATAATTAACATCAACGTAAAAAATTATCACGTTCATCCCCTTTAACAATCATCCTTCTAAATACAAGATTTGCGGAAATTGGTGAAAGACATGGGTCCTAAGAAAAATCATAAGAAATCATCAATTTACCATCAATATATACTAAAACAACATTAATTCATCATAATTTATCACAATTTTTTTCATAATTTAACCTTTCAAGGAAGACCCATGTGTAAATGAAAACCCTAGTTTTGGGAGATTTAGAAATCATCATTTGGAGGGACCTTTTCGGGAAAGGACTTCCAAGACTGAAAGAAATCATACCTTAAAGATGAATAGCCACAAAATTTGAGTAGAATATTGTATATTTGAGTCTTATTCTTGAATTTCAAAGTTTACTCAATGGAGGATGAGGTAGAGAGTATGTGTAGATAAGTGGGAGGAATTACGTTTTTATTTGTGTTTGAGTTTTAAAGTGGGAACTAGGTGATAAATGACCCAAAAACAAATATAAATTCAAAACCCAAAATACCCAAAATACCCCTCAATATATTTGAATTTTAAAACCAAAGTCCAACTTGACCTCAACTTGAGAATCTCATTCGACTTCACGCCTCACTTCATGAGCTGTGAAGTGCTCAACAACTTTTAGTGGTGGTCGTGGAGTGTGAGCCGGTAACTCCCTCAACATGCCACCAAGGATAGGTTATAAGCCATCTTTATGATCCCCTCCACCCTTCCTTGAACATGCAACACGTCCTGTCAAGCAGCTCATGGTAATGGGTCGTGGTGCTTTGGCCAGTAGCTCCCGCAAAACCACCCTTTTCCTAAACATCTAAGGCAAGACTCAGGAAAGCCACTCCTTCCATTAAGTGCAGCAGAAGTCGTGAAATGGATTGTGGTGCCTTGGACAGTAGCTAGTCCAAGATGGCCTCCGTCATTCATGGCCAAGGCATCTTCAAGAGATCCCCACTAGGTCTTGGTCATGCTCGTGAGGTTTGCCCCTCAAGGGTGGGCACTCTTCCCTTGACATTTATCCTTATACCATATTTTACACACCTATATCCTTCTCCATCATCTCCACATGGTTAGACTATTAAACAACCCTTTCTGAGCCATCATACCACCACTATCACCACCCTAGTTTAGGTGACTAGTTTACGGGACGTCATGGCGTTTCTTAGCGTTTTGATTCCAGTGCTTCTTAATTGAATTTAATACATTAATTTAGGCTTAGAAAAACCGTTTTAAGTTTTTTTCATCAAGTGGGTCTCTAGAATAAGTCACGGACTTTCAGAGTGTTAGAAGTACTGTGAGAAGTATGTGGGGTTTGATGAATCTGATATTTGTAATATTGTAACAGATATCAAAATAGTTAATTGTAGGTGGCTAAAAAATTAAGAGATGGGGTCTGATGAATGGAATTTTGTTTTTATAGGCACTGAGGAGTACCTTGTGTTATTCAACCTTTCTGCCATATATTCTTATGTGACCATTTTCTTCGTATTTGACATTATTTAGAGTATGATTCACTTCTTATGCTACAATTGTTTCCATATCTATGTGTTTATTCCTAGTGCTTTATCGGGTGTACCGATCTTGTGATGTCCTCTTGGTAGGATAAGATGCTTGAAAAAGACTTGTCGTTTGATATATGACATATTTGGTGTTTTCTTCAAAGTTGTTGAAGTATTTCAATGGTTTTACATGCACAACTTTGCTTATGAAAATTTATTAGAGGGCTATCCAGGATATTTGCATTTGTCCAATCGGCTTAATATTTATCTCATCATGGATCATGTTTTTGCTATGGGTGACTTAATGTGGGGACCGTTGGGGCTAAAGTTTTTGTTATTAAGGTTATTCTACAATCACAACTACTGATTTAATATTTTTAAAGTATTGTTAGATGTTTAGTTTACTTAGATATATCCCTCTCTAGGTGGTACTTAATCATTTCCTTCTTTTGGTTAGATATGTTTTGTTTTCTCTATATGAGTACCCTATGTCTAAAGAACAAATTTTTATAACATAAGCTTCTAAAAAAATTGTGTTGTGAAAAGAAAATATAAGGTGATGGTATGTGCAGTATGAGTGTCTGGTTTTCTATTCAGGCTCACCTTTGGTTGTAGTCAGTATTGATTTAGAAGGTTCTCTTGGTTATGTAACAAAATATTCATCATGATGGTTGTGTTAAGGTCAAAATGTGCTTTATTTTATATTGGGTTCATGAGTTAGTTTATAGCTTGTTAATTACTCTTGATTTATAGATCATCAAAGATTCAATTCAAAAAAGTTCAATCTTCGTAGTTTATCTTGATGAAATGGTCTTAAGAATGAAGTCACTTGGAGAGACTAACACCAACTTTAGAAGATCATAACTTAGACTTTTGGTAATGTGTGTTATTGTTCTTCTTCTTCCTCCTCCTCCTCCTTCTTATTCCTTATGTTAGAGGACGAACATGTTTTTTAGTGGTAGATAATGTAATTACTCGGGATGCCATTTTTTAAATTTTATTTTGGTAAAGTTACCATTTCGTCCCTCACGATAGTTGTCCCAAGTTCAAAAGAACCTCCATGAAAGCTTAGAGTCAAGTTGAAGCTAGGATTGATTTTCTTCATTTTTTTTTCTTCATTAATTTCGTTGGATTCTTCAATTAAGGTATGGTGATTCATCCTAGATTCTTCTTTCATTCAAGGAGCCAATTCCAAAGGTTTTTGAAAGATCATCAAAAACTTGAAATCCTATTTTTATTCTAAGCATGGTAACTAGCATAAAAATGTTTAACTTGATGTTTTATGAAGTAAATAATGTTAATTGATGGTTTTATTATCTAAATGTTAGGACCATGATACGCTCAAACTTACTTCTCAAATGAGAAGTAAAGCGGTCGTGTCAAGTAAATAACCCAACTAGTGAGGTTGGGATCGTTCCCACGAGGAAAATAGTCTAGACTTAACTTTAACCTAGTATTACTATCGTTTGGTCAATAACTTTCTTGGAAAGTAAAAATATAAAAAGGGGGGTTTGTATTACCTAATGAGTAAAAATAACTAATGTAATTGAAAGAGACAATTGACAGCTTTTCATATTGGGTTTTAATCAATGAATTAAAGTAACTAGGGTTTACGTGTTCCCCACAGGTTCGTAACTTGATAATTCTAACTATAACAATTCTTTCCTAGTATCTTGCATGCAAAGTGATAAGTTATGTATTTCTAAATCCTTGGTCCGGCATCTAGAAAATCTCACTCCGCACCTTGGTCCGGCTACGTGTGTTGCTTTCCTAACCCTTATCTTTACCTCATATTAAGCATCGTATTCGATATTTGACTAAGTTATTACCTCGTACCAATCAATACTAGCCTATTAGATAGTATGCACTAAATCTATGTTAATAATTCTTTTCCTATTATCTACCTCCTTGGTCCGGCAAGTAGCATTAAGGCGAGTTCTAACGTTGATCATTCGTTAAAAAGACTTCTAAGCGAAAGAATTATTAATACATGCAAGACACTATTCTCGAATTGTTATTTTAGTTAGGTTTTATCTCATTATTTGCCTATGGTTCCCACAACCCTAGTTATGGATTTTAGTTACTCATAGCCATAAACACACTATTCAAATATGTTAAATTAGAAGACATGTACTTACTTCAATGAGAAAGAATAAAATCCGAAAATATGCTTGATTAATCACCAAAATCACTTGTATCAATCTCCAATAATCAAACACTCAAAAACACAAAGTCTAGTAATCACAAAGTCTAACTATATGGAATTGGTAATCGAAGAGTCTAACCCCAAAAACGAGGTTTTTCGAACTATTATAAAAAAAATAAAAACCTAATAAACAAGGATTCTAATTTCTGGAAATCTGCCAAAACGCGGCTGGGCCGACGGACCACGCGACGGACCGTCGTAGTCATGACGGACCGTCGTGGGCTCCGTCGTCCCACACTTGTCCAATTTCTTCAGCTGCTTTCTTCATTCCCCTCGACGGCCAGTGTGACGATCGTCATAGGCACGACGGTCCGTCGAGGGTCTTCGTTTCAAAATACTTCAACTCCTGGAATCTGGGTACTGGGATCACTTCTCTGATCTTCACGATGGACCTGCAGGACGGACCGTCATGGCCATGACGGACCGTCACAAGCTTCGTAATCCCACACTTGGTCAGACTTCCCCATCTTCCTTCAGCAGCTACTCTACGCTGCCACCTACGGACCGTCACAAGCACGACGGACCGTCATAAGCTCCGTAGGTGGTCTCTTCTGCAATTTCGCTCAAAATCTCCGCATTCAGCTTTGGACAGATTTCCTGCAAAACAAAGAGAAACTTATATCAAAATTAGCACAAAAAGGCTTTGGACACACTAAACTTAAGGACACTAAGGAAAAAGCATTAATTATACCGTGAAACCACGGTATATCAGACCATCAAAATAAACTAAGGAAATCTAGATCCTCACATGTGCCTTAAAGAATTAATAACTTGTCTATAAGGTGTGTCACAACTTGTAATAGTTGGTTTTGTTAGGCTTGAGGCCAAACGTCAAGGACGACCAAGACGTCCGAAAAATAGTTATTTGTGCACTAGTGAGCCTTCGTACGTTTGCCTTGTGTTTAAGTGTTGTTTGGAGTCTAAAATGATAGAAGAGTATCCTAAAATGTATATGGTCGTGTTTAGTGTTGAAAAAACTGGTAGGAATACCCAAGGACCACCCTAGGAGTGTTTGAGGAGGACCTAAAAGCTGGCAAAACATTGCCAAGGCTGTGTGTGTGAAACAACACCTAGCAAACAACATTCAGTTGATTGATTGACTCCCGATCGGTTTGGGGCGTTTATCAACACATAGGTGTAGGATCTCAGCACCCAAATGGTTGAGTATCATTCACAAACGATGGAGGTCAGGACATCCCCGTCATTCCATCGACCGGTCGTCATTATGGACGACGTTTTGACCTGTAGTGTTACTGTCTAGACACGACCAAGGGAAGGGGTTAATAGGGAATTCACCCCATATTCCAATAAGTTGGTGGGCGGTTATTTAGGTTAATTAGGGTATTTTAGATTGATTAAAATAGTAAAACCTTAAATTTATAATTCATTCTTCAAATCAAACCCTTCCCTCCCAAATATGAAACTCCAAAAACCTCCATTACAGACCAAGATTAAGTTCAAGATAGGGAGATGTATTTTAAGTGTTTTATTCTCCAAAATTTAGTTTCTTCTCTTTTATTAAGGTATGTTAGACCTTTATCCTTGGTTAATCTTTCATCTGAGGAATTCTTTCAAACCGTTTCCATTGTGATTCTATGCTCAAAAACTCCTATCTTTCAATCTAGCCATGAGTTTATTGTCAGACTGATATAAAAGTAATTATAATGATTAATTGATGATTATTAAATGTTTTTATGATGTTTCCTATGGAATTTATCAAATAACTCATGATCCTGTTATTTTTCAAATATGCATAAATGTTTGTCTTGTGATCTTGATTGCATGTTAATTGAATTGTGACTAGATTCTAAAGAATTTCTTATTGCTATTTCTATCCATATCAATTTAATATGAATTGTGGAGGAGTGATCTATGGTGATCATGTCTTGGAAGTAATGGTGAATTGACCTAATTCCTAGTCTTTAGCAATGAATTTGATGTTGTGTGGTATGGTCCACTTGTGCTGGCGGTGTTTACATTCTAGTCTATATGTATATATGTTATTTATCATGGCCTTAAGGGCAATTTATGTAAAGTGATTCAATCTGATGATTTTTATAATTATGAAGGAGTTGTGTAGTCTCCAATGTTAGTATCATGACTAGGATGTATTAATAGTGTTAAGTATATGTGAATGATTTAGTTAGGGTTAGGTATGGTCTAAATGTTTTGTTGTGATGAATGCCATTATCAAATGACCCCTACCTATGTAACCCTATATGAATTTTCAATCTTATATATGGTAGGAGTCTTCTATTCAATGTTGAATATGTTCTTGTCTCCTATGATGTAATGTGACTGCGTGGTCTATACTCCCTAAATGTCATATGTGTGAGTTGTTCATGACTTGAGGGATATGGTATATGAGTTGTGACCCTATGAAGGGTGGTGTCCTAAGTTACTATCTTATGTGATCATGACGACCAATATGTACATTCATCTCACGCATAACTACAAATATAATATGTTGATGATGTCAAATGAATGAATGGAAGTATGAAGATGCATCTTAACTAGGATGACTTGAGAGGTGTACTAGTGTAGGAAAGTGTATGTGACATTTCCTATACATTGCACATATGGACCTTGAGGGAATAGTTCCTGGGGTGGTTTCTCTCTGTATATAAGTTATGAATGTATGATTAAGCTATGAACATGATGTATATGATAAGATGGTAATTTTATGATTATGACGTATTGGAAGTTTTCCTCTTATGCACCTTAATACTATGTTATGATAAAATGTATATGACTAATGAAGTATGATCATGTGGTGTCTAAATGTGTTTATATGAAAGGTTTACTTATACATGTACAATTACACACACATGAATGTATGAATGAATCATGTTAATGATAATCTACTAAAAGGATATGTTATGATTATGTGAAAGGATATTCTCACATGATATATCTCTTCATGAAAGGACATTCTCATTATTAATATATGAGCAACGTATATGTATATGAAATGTAGTCTCCTAAATCCTATCTTATGAACAAATATTTAATAAAGACTTAAAGTCTTTTCAAAAAGGGAAAGTTATCTTAGCACCAAATGAACATGATAAAGAAAGGTGTACCTTACAAAAAGGAAGGTAAGTTCACCAAATATGGTGTCCCTTCTCAAAAGAAAGGTAGGTTCACCAATGTTCTCCTGAGGTGGAAACTATAATGCTTTGTAGAATAAAGTGGTTTTCTAGTAAAAGCCACTACTTCCTTAACTATGCTTCCCCACAGGAACCTTAGCAAGTGGATCCACCTAGATGCTATACAGAGATTAATGTCTTACCTTGGCAAGTAAGATGCCCCCCTTTCGGTGTAAGGGGATTACACAAGATTCCATGTTTAGCTGACATGGTCTAATTTCGGTTAAGGCAAAGTTTACTAAATGTAAAATGAAAAATGGAAGTAATATAATGAACCCTATACGTTGCACAGGTTGCTATTGAAGGGAATTCTAGGAAGGAGTTCTATATGTATATGTATCCATATATGTCTCTTATGCATGCCATTGTAGTATTGACCTACTTGAATGATTATATGCGTGGGTTTGGTCTTATTGACTATATGATGAAGGTCTTACTTAATATGCATGCTATTGGTTATACTTGTTATGTTGATGAAATGAACTCCCTATATGTGCAATGTTTTCTATTACTTCA
The DNA here is from genome assembly GCA_027705065.1 of Solanum peruvianum. Lineage (NCBI taxonomy): Eukaryota > Viridiplantae > Streptophyta > Magnoliopsida > Solanales > Solanaceae > Solanum > Solanum peruvianum. The sequence goes on along the minus strand of JAKWJD010001563.1, from coordinate 15,501 downwards.
TTATGATGATATTGGCATTATTAACGTTGCATGTTGTCTTGTGATGCTAAATGGGTCATAAGCATTATTCAATGAAAGAGGAAGTCCTTATATGAGGTCTAGGAAGTATGATGTTTGTTATGTGAAGGTTATCTTAATGATATGCTATGTTTTAATGAATTATGTGATTGAGTTGATGAAGGTTGTACAAATGTTCACCTTGGTGATTTAAGGGATGATTGAGTGTGGATGGTGAAATGGAACACTATTCATTTTTTGCACCAAGTATTACCTAAGGGTTACTTGAGGTAAATGATTTATGTTGAAAAAGGAAAGGTTATGTTATAAAGATAATGAATATACGTTAAATGTGATGGATGGTCTTACGTGTTTTTATGAATATTGTCCATATCTATATGATGTATGTGAACTATATTGTGTGTATCAATTGTTCATGAAGTTTTACTAAAAGACATGATGCTTGGTTTCTAACTAAATGTTCTCCTTAAATGCATGTTTTTGTATGGTTATTATACTTACTACATTCTTGAACTAATACCATTCATCTTTATCTTATACACAAAGTGTAGGTGGTGATGGATAGAGGATCTTTCTTAAAGTGATGATCTTGGATAGATGTTTCCAAGTTCAAAAAGGGGTCCTTAAGATTAAAGGATTCCATGTCAAGATGTTATTCAAAAATTATGTAATAGTCTAGATTATGTTTTTATGTGGTTAAGGTTGTTTCCCTAATCAATTCTATTGATGGAAAGTGTAGGTTGACAAAAGAGACTTAGTTTTAACTATGTACTTATGATTTTATATATATGAATTGATGTTCTAGTATTATGTTATGATAAGAAATGTTTTAAATTTTCAGCTAAATTTCTATAATAATGCGATGAAATGATATCTATGAGCTTGTATGAGACCTCCGAGAGGTCGAGTACGCTATGTTACTTCTTGGGGGTGCTCACTTGTCGTGAGACAAAATTTACATGAACCCATGTATTCCTTAAATTCCTAATTGTTTATCTAAAGTGGGTATACTTATTTTGATCTAATTAGGTGGAATTCATGTGTAGATTGTTGTGGGCTATTAAAGTATATATTGATCATTGTTTGAATTATTCATAGTTTGCCTAATAATAATTGATATCTATATTGAGTGTTTTTGGATAATTGATATGGACACATTTTGTCCAAGTCTTTATTCACATTCTCATTGGTAAGATCTCTTGTTGTGTGAATTTGTTAGAAAGGCTAAGGAATGGTGATTGTGGCTATTGGAAGGTAGTAAGTTGACCTAATTCCTTTATTTTGTATAGAAATTATACCATATTACTATTGATTGGTATGGTCAACTTATGGTGGCGGTGCTTAATTGTTATAATTTCTATGAACATGGCCTTGTCGACATTATTATGTGAATTGTAGTATCATCATGTTAGGTCTTGTATAGATGTACAATGTGAAGGATGATATTGTGTAATGTGGATGTAATGTGATGAAAGTATATTCTCTTCTAATGTTAATGTGTAATGATGATGGATTGTGAAGGTTCTTATATCATGATCTTGTGTCTTGGTTTGGTAGATGTAGTTCACTCTTCTTGATGTATGAAGTCATTTGAATGTGATCTCTTGATTTGGTACGCTTAGGAACCCTTGTCTTGTTTGAATAAATGTATGTATGAATTAAATTCTAGGATCGGTATACCTAAAGTAGGTGCCCTTCTAAGAAAGAGTAATATGCAACCTTGATTATGAAAAGAAGGTTAATATAGAAGACTTGAAGTGGTAAGACCGTAATGGTGCCCTCTTGAGTGGAATTATGGACTTAGGTGTAGGTTGGGTGGAAATGAATGAAACCATCTTTAAGAAAGTCATAAGAGCTATCCTAATAAACCTTGGTTGGAAGCTCTAGTGGACCCATCCTTGGCAATGGTATTATGAGTTGGTAGGACTTAATGATGGTACCTTTTGTAATAGACTTATTTGAAGAAAATTACTCTATGAGAACAAAGGCAAAACACCAAGTGGATATGCTTAAGGGAGTAGATATAGTTTATTATGAGGCAAAAGTGAAAACACACCTTTTGATATCCCCTAAACCATGGGCCTACATAGGATGTGCCCTAGTTCTAAACTTGACAAGTAAAACACCTTCCACGGCGTGGGGTTTTTGATGACATCAGATTCCATACCTAGATAGTGTGGTATATGTAGATTAATGTGTATTCTCATCATGTGGGAAATGCACTCTAGTATTAGATAGGTTCTAAAACGTGTAGTTAGTTGAATGGACGCTATCTATACATGGAACGACTAGACCTTGAACATGCTAAAGTGAGTTCCCTAGGTCTTCCAAGACAATTATGTGAAGTCCCCTAAATGTATGATTATCTTCTAAATTGTTTAAGTGAATATTCTTATCCTAGTGAAAGTATGATGAATAAAAAGGTTCTTATATAGGGTAGCTTTGAGCAACACTTAGGTGTCCTTGAAGAGGGTGTATGTGAGGTCTCTTCATGTCTTACTTAAGCAATTCTTATAGTAACCTTAGGTAGAGTGTATAAATTATGTAAAGGGTTACTTTAAGAATATGGAACTAAGTGATATGTGATGGAAAAGAATATCCTTACTTTGGGTAGTCTTGAGGATCATCTAGGTGTGTGTGAAGGGGGTGTGTGGGCGGACACTTCATATGTTATTTAAGTTGGTCTTAGGATAACCCTTGATAGGGGGTATAAATGTTTAAATAGGTTCTAAGTGATTATGTTCATGTCTTATGGATTATGTGGTTATTATTTTATATGTGAATGATGAATTGTGATATGTCTTTTAAACTCTTATGATGATTGTTCTTATAAAAATAGCATGAAATATATCTTAAAGTAAATGTCCCTTATTACATGGTTTTCTTGCATCTACACCTTACTTAATTCATTCAATGTGCTTATTCGATATATTGGCAAGTGAGGATTTTATTAGAAGTTGAAGCTTGGGAAGTAGAATTCTCTCAGACGCTTGGTATGTCCTCATATGTTCAAGGCATGGTTTATGTTTCTAGATATCTCTTATTAAAGACTTGATAAAAGACTAAGATTTTTTTTTTTTAATTAGAGTTGTTTTCCTATGATATTATATGTGTCTAATATGGGTTATGACGAGACGTACTTTTCATATATTATATAAGAGATTGACTTTATTGTGAAAAGTTTTAATTCCGCACTACTTTTCATATATATGAAATGAATGAATGCTACGAAGCTTGTACAAGACCTTTGAGAGGTGAAGTACTCTGTGTTATGAATTGGGGGTGCTCTCGGGTCATAATAATATAGGGGTATGGGACTTCATATGTACATTGCACTTGTGAACTTGAAAAGGCGACTATAGGTGGTGTCGTTATCGTATGATGTTAATTGAACTCTAAGGTGTAAGTTATGAACTATGGTTATATATGATGCTTCTTATGAATATGAAATGTCTCTTTATCTTATGGTATGGATTGTATGCCTTAATTGTATGTACATTATTGTTTTTAAATTGAAATAACATGTTTTAAACTAAAAGTGCATTTGTGCATGTTTTAATGGTTTTAATTTCATGGTTTCCATACTTTGTACATATTGATTGTACTAACCCATATTAATTTTATTTTTCTACTATGTTTAGGTTCGGGTTATTAGGTTATTATTGAAGAAAAGGAAGGCTAGGATTGCATTCTCCAAGGCATTGGTATGTCCTCAAGTTCCGAGACAACATGATACCACTATGTTCTTTCTATTTTGTAATAGACTACTATTGTACTTCTTACAATGATACATTATATTTTAAAGGATTAAGGTCTCTAATTTGAGTGTGACGACCCTAAAAGTAAAATAGAATTATCTAGTGCTTCACTTGTGCTTTAAGGGATATTAAGAAGCTTAATTAATTTGTATATGAGTTTTGAAGTCAATACGATTGATTTTTAAGTCAAACGTCAAGGGACTACGACACGTTCGATGACTAGTACTTATGTGCTTGTATGTGTGGTAGTGTGCCTTTGCATGTTTCGTGACTTTTTTGGTGTCTGTAATAGATAGAGGAGGTTCTAATGCCTTGATATGCATGTTTAGGGGTTTGACGTCTGGGTGCGACTACTCCTAGACCAACAAGGGCCATAGGAGAGGAGCCCAACTCAAGGCTTAAGATGCCAGGCAGCCTGCATGCAGTGTCAAACGATGAAACAAAGACAGCGAGTCATTCAAACGACGTCCCGTCGACTTGGGGCGTCGATGGAGCCTTCAGTCCTGCAAATTTTAGCCTCTGAACGAACCCACGAGCCCCCAATGACGGGGCGTTGACCAAACGATGGTAAGTCGTTAGTAGGGCGTGGTTTGGACGTGCAAGTCTGCATGCTAAACGACTTGGCTTGGGTTGTTTAAATTCACCCCAAGTCTTATAAATTAGAAGGACGATTGTTTTAGGTGTCTTTGGGTATTTAAGATTATTAAGTGATTTTACTCTAATTTAAGACCCTAACACCTAAGCCAAAACCCTTTCCTTCCCAAATTCTCTCCAAAAACTTCCATGAAACCTCAAGGTGGTAGATGGAGCTTGGATGATGAATTTCAATGGAGTTTCTTCTTTGATCTCTTTAGATTCTTGTATAAGTATGTGATTTCTTTATCTAAGGCTTTATATAGCCTTAGATTCAATTTCAAAGTGATTTAAAAGATTTAAAATTTATGAAAATATTCAATTTCTACTCTAAGTCACGGTTTCTTGCATGAAATGTTTTCAAATGTTTAGAAATGATGTTATTGATATATAATTGATGTTTTCAATGAAAATCTCTATGAACACTAGGACTCCTTTAATCTCTAAATTTGGTTGTAATATAGGTGATTTCATCATCTTGATACTAGTGAATTCATGTGTAAATTGTATTGGGCTATTGAATTGTGCATAGATTATGGTAGAATGGTATATAGGCTTCCTAAATTTGTTGAATCATTAGTATTGTTGGATTGTTGGTTTAGAATTGTGTTGATGGCTATTGGTGTGACGACCCGAGAGCACACCCTAAAAGATATGTAATTCCCTCGAATCGTGGCACGTCGTACGTAACCTCTAGGATGTCTTGTACAAGCCTTTGACATCATTTTTTGTATACACGTATGAAAAGTAGTGTGGAGTTATAAATTTTCAGACGAAATAGTAGTACTTCAAAATATCTCTTTTATAGAAAATCATAAATAAAGTTTAAGTCTCGAAGTCGCTATCTTAGACACACGAATATCTTTGGAAACGACACATACATCAAAATATAGAAATATCTACGTCTATTACAATACTTTTAGGAAGAACTCTAAACATAATGATGTCCTCAAATCTATTGAGGACATACCGTAACTTTTTCTTGTATTGAATGCTAATCCAAGTTTCACTTCAAGACTCCTCTCAATTTCCACCTACACCTTTAGAGATAAGATAAATATATGGAATTAGTACATTAGAATGAACAAAGTATAGTGACATGCAATTAAAACCATGTTTAAAAGGACATTTGTATAAAAGATGCTCTTATGAGTAATACTTCATAAAACTAGTATAAGAGATAACATTAAGTCAACATAAGCACGTAAGTCCATTCACAATATAACATGAATATCACTTTAATTCACATCACTATAAGACCCTCCTACAAAAGGTGATTCTAAGGCTCACTTGAGTGAGTTATGAAGTGAACACCCATACAACCCCTTCACACACACCTAAGTGATGCTTTAGACTATCTAAGATAAGATTATTCCCATTTCATCAATTTAACTCCCTATCTATAATTACTACAAGACTCACCTAAGTAAGACATGAAGAGACCGCTCATACACCCTCTCCAACCCTACCTAAACAATCATTAAAGCTACTCTACATAAGTACCTTTTCATTAACATGCATTAGCTTAAGTCACTATTTTCATTAAGTCATTAAGTCACTAGCATCTTCAAAGACTACTCGTGCAGTGTCTATATAGCGTCCCATTCCACTACTAAAATTCATAGAACTTATCCAACACTAGAATGCATCCATATAATGATTAGATGTTTACGTAAATCTTAGTAGTATTATGTGTAGATGGTATGATGTGTAGAAGGTATGATGTGTAGATGTTTATGCGAAGTAAGGTAATAATGTTGAAGATGTTATGACTTATATGATTATATAATGAAGTATGGTGTGATATATGTGTAATCTTGTGTAATGTGAAGGTGTGAAGTGTAGTACTCTTAGAATGATTATGTGATGTTGTATGAGTGCTAATGTTATGATTCTTCTTTAAGTAATGGTATATGGTAATAGGTGGTTAAGAAGTGTCTTATGTAATGAGGTTGTGTATGAATGTATGACGTTAAAGCATGGTATCCTTAATGATTATATGTGACTATGGTAGACTATGATGAGTTCTATATATGTTGATAGGAATATCTTGTTAGGTAGATTTAGTGTCCCTACTTGATACTTGAATGATATTGTATGAATATATTGAATGTCGTGTCTTGATATGGTAAACCTAAGTCCGTTTTCTTGATGCATGAAAGATATGTGATAGGTGATTGCTTGACCTGGTAGGCAAAAGCACCCTTGTTATGTATGTGTATGAATGAATGTTTAGGATCGGTAGACCTAAAATGATGCCTTTGTAAGAATGAATAATGTGAAACCTTTATTAATTAAAGAAGTTTATGATATCCTTGAAGTTGAAATACGTAATGGTATCCTTCTTGCTTGAATAATGGACTTTTGGATAGGTTGGCTTGAACGACATGAAACCATCTCTAAAAAAGTCATTGAGCTATTCTTATTGAACATTTAGTGGAACACCTAGTGAACCCATCATAGGCAGGTGTATTATGATTGGTAGTGACAAAAATTTGGTACCTATTCATATGCTACTTATGTGATTGAATATACTCTATGAGAACATGACTAGCAACAATTGAATATGCTTGGGGAGTGTCTCTACATGAGTAAGACAAGAGTACAAAGAAACCTTTGATATGCCTTAACTATGTGTCTACATGGGATGTGTCCTTGTTCTACCCTTGGAAAGTAGAACACCCTCCATCGGAGTAGGCTAGACTCCGGATTCCATGCCTAGCTAGTATGGTCTATGTAGGTTAATGCCTATTCTCATCATGTGGATACATTCTAGTATTGGAGAAGATCTACAACATTTAGGTAGTGGAATGGGACACTGGCTAGACATAGCACGAGTAGGCTTTGAATATGCTAGGATATGGTTTCCTATGTCTTTTCCAGACCATTATGTGAAGTCCTATAAATGATGATTGTCTTTCAAAATGTTTTTATGAAAATATCGTTTCTTAATGAAGTTTGATGAAAATAGAACTTATCTAGGGTAGCTTTGAGGACTGCTTAGGTAGGCTTGAAGAGGGTGTATGTACGGTCTCTTCATGTTTTACTTAGGTGAGTCTTAGCGTAAACCTTAGGTAGGGAGTCTAAATGATGTAAAGTATTACCTTATTGAATGTGAACTATGGGTTATGTGATGAAATGGAATAACTTACTTGAGGTAGTCTTGAGGATGATGTAGGTGTATGTAACGGGGTTGTATGGGGGTCCGTTTCATAACTTACTGAGTTGGGTCTTAGGATATCCTTTAGTAGGGGGTCTAAGTTAATATGGTTATGTGATTTATGTTACTTGAAAATGTTCTATATTTGATTGTTAACTTGGATTAGATCTCTTACACTCTTTAATGAAGATTTGTATTAAAATATCATGAAAGCATGTTTCTATACTAAATGCCTTTTTTCATTGATTTTGCATGATTTCCATACTTGTGCATTCAATGTGCTAACCCCTTCTTTTCTCTTTTTACTAATATTTAGTGAATTAGAAGTTTTGATATGCCATGGTTGATGGATAGGTTTCTAAGGTTTGAAGATGAAGTATTGGTGAGTCCCCATTGATTAGAGGACAAGACCACATGTTCCTTTTATGTGTTTAGTCTTTATTTTAAGTCTTATATAGTCTTAGTCCCAAGTATTGTTACTGTCATATCCGGGGACCACCGCCTAGATGTAACCTATGTTGTCGTCCTCGAAGAGGACTAAGACTAACCTCTTAGCATTCGTCATTACATTTCGTAGGTTACAAATGCGGAAAAGTTGAACTTTTTAGTTACTTCTACATTGAGGTTTACTTAGACCTCATGCTTACACATAATATATATAGGGAGTATAGGAACATAATCTCATAGGAAGTCTATAATATGTCTCATATTAGAACGATCTAAAACAAATACAACAACTGGGCTTAACCCTTACTGCATTACAACAATGAACCTCATATAGGCTTATTTAACAATCCTCCCAATAAAAAAGGAATGAACTAGAAGTCTTATACTAGAACAACATCATGGCTTGATAATGCCATCGTCCTGGGAAGGTGAGGACCTAGTGAATACTTGGGGAATATCCAAGTAGTCTTCAAAGGCCTTCTATAAGATCAACAGTCGGACCCTCCATTTTGTAGTTAACATAACATATGGTTAGTACACACTTGTACTAAGTATTAGTATATGCACATAAAATAATTGAAATCATTCTAAAGAAGATATTTGTTCAATACATTCTAATTTACTTTGAAAAGCCTTATGGACATCCAAGAACCCATATAAGCCAATAAACACATAACTCTTAAGTGAAGACCATCTACAACAAGAACAACATCATCAAGTAAAGTCAAGAAAAAATATAGAAAAGTTCATAACATCATAATATAATTAAGACCCTTACCCATAATCCATCATTTATCCTACAAGTACAATAACCAAGTAAATCCTCATAAACCTACTCAATAAAGTAAACCAAACAAAGAACCATAAAGAATGCCTAACTTCACATAACATAGTATCAAGAGTAATCCTGCTCATACTTTAGCAACATAGACCAACATTTTCATAAGTGAAACAAACCTCATATAGAATCAATAACCTGTAAGGTTAACATATACATAATAGTAACTTTATAAGATCATAGGAACATAAGAAGGATTCCCTCAAGGCAAAATAGCACAAGGCATAGGTAGAGTTACATACCCCTACCTAGGCTAAGTCAAACCTCTTAAGTTACTAGTTAGTGTTTACTTCATTACTTCATTTTACTTTAAGGAACACTTTCTTAAACGACATAGACCACAAGAGGTAAGTGTGAAATTCGGTGTTGTAAAATCTTTCATTGATTGAAGGTGGTCTACAGGCCAAAGTAGTAGAACGTGAACATAGCATCTAGGTGGATCCAATAGCTAGTATTCCCATAGTGGAAACATATTTTAGGGAGATTGGGTGCTGTCATGGAATATCACTCTATGCCCTTTTTGGGCTATGAGGCTATAGACCACGTGAGGACTATGGTGAACCCTACGTTCCCCCCTTGGGAAGCACAACCCCTCAACTTCAAGATCACTCGGTGCTAATCTAGAGTCCCGTTTGAAATGTATATAAGCCTTTATTAATCATCATAGACTAGTTTAGGTCATAGGATTTACCCCTTGTATAGTCATCATCATAGCTCAATAGGAATTGTATGAGTATTGTCCTTTCATTACAATTCACAGATGTGAGGTTAGCACATCTATATAATCACATTATGATAAGGAACATAGGTAAGTCATCACCATCCTTATATCATTACATATTAGAAAACTCACAAGATATAAATCAAGTCATTCCAATTAAACATCATACCAACCCTATGCAATTTTATCACAGGGTACACTTTAATATAATTTCATAATTAAACACAAGTAATCATAATCAAAGTAAAGGATTGAGAAAAGAAAGCTTTACCCCAATCTTTTTCACAAGCTACGATAGAGGTTGTACCATCAATCATCTAATTCAACCCAATAAGGAGTGTACTATCATCACATAATAGTAAATATCACAATAATAAATTCAATTGCATCATCTCTATTCAAATTAACTTCAATTCATAACCTAAGGTAAGGGGAAAAAGGGTTCATCATAAATTCTTCAAGAAATAGATCCAATACCAACAATACTTTACCCTAGGCAGTCCATGAAACAACTATAACAATTAATACATTCTTCGATTCCCATCAATTCATAAGCAAGATCCAAGATTTGAGGAATTTAGGGAAAGGACATGATCTACATGAAATTCCATCAATTAACATGAATTACCAAACAATATACACTTAATCACTCATTGGTAATCACAATGAATCATAATCAACAATCAATTTGAAATTTAGCAGATAACCCATTAGAATAGAAAAATCTTGAAATTGGTGTTTTAAAAACAAACTTTCAGAGGACATCTTGGGGATAGGCATCCCAAGAGTGAAGAACGCAAACCTTAATGAATATTAATCCATGAATTCAAATGAAATCCTAGAAAATTTGTCCTTCTTCTTCAAGCTTTCTTCTTCTGTCAATGGAGGATTAGGGAGAGAGAAAGTAGAGAGAGTGAGAGCTTTTGGGTTTTGTTATGGGAATTTGGTTAAGGCTAGTTAAAATGACTTAAAACTGACCTTAGGCTATTTTAATCACCCCCTAAATTACGAAAAAGATCCCTCACTTAATTGGGTCTTTTTGTGAAGTCAAAATCATTAAAATACAATTTCAACAAATCTAGGACGCTGGCACGTCGGGGGCTAATTTCACATTTTATTTTTGAAATGCGGGTTGTGGAAGTTGAACTAGAGGTGTTCAACTGTCGCGACACAAATCTTTCACCCCACGTGTCAGATGTACGTCGCACAGGGACCTTCAATTCTAGGTTGCCGGAAGCTACTTTGGCAGCTTGCTCGCCAAGGTGATGGTCCTCCTCAAGGATCCTACGGGCAGTCCTTGGGAAGCCCTTATTGGAATTTGGACCCTTTGTACTATATGTTAACTGTTTAATGTCTTTTTACTCGTTTTATACTTCATATGACCCTCTCAAATCTTCACCAAACATCGGACGTCAACTAGTTTGATTTAGCTAGTTTCCAGACGTAATGGATGTTTCTTGACGTCTTTACTCTAAAACATCCTACATGGTCTATAAACATTATTTTAGGCTTAGAAACAGTGTTCTAAGTTTTAGTTCATCATGTGAGGCTCTACCTTATGTCATTGACTTTCTGAGTGTTACACTATCCCATCCTTATGAACATTCATCTCGAATGACACTAAAATCATTTGAAGGGACTTCATGTCATCCTCGGCCCTCCATGTTTCTCCCTCAACTAGGTTTTTTCTCCATATAAGTTTTATGGATGCCAACTCTTTTTTCCTCAACCACTTCATTTGATGATTATGGATTTCTACTGCAACCTCCTCAAAGGAGAGGTTCTCTTGCACACCCTGAACCTCAATAGGAAGAATGACTCGGGATCACCAATACACTTCTAAATAATAGTGACATGAAACCCTGGATGAACCAAAGACAATTCACTAGGTAACTTCAACTCATATGCAACCTTACCAACCCTTTGCAAAACTTAATAGGGACCCACATAACGAGGACTCAACTTTCCTGTGTTGCCAAATCTCACCATTCCTTTCATAGGTGAAATTTTTAGATACACCTAATCACCTTCGTCAAACTCTAAATATCTTCTCTTATGGTTGTCATAAGACTTTTGCTAGCTATAGGTGTTCTCAATAAATTTCTTATTATATGAAGTTTCTTCAAAGTCTTATAAATGACATCGGGACCCAAAAGTGAAACTCACCCACTTCAAAATATACAATTGGAGACCTACATATCTTTCCATACAATGCCTCAAAAGGATCCATAGATATAGATGAATGGTAACTAATGTTGTAAGCAAACTCAACCAAAGGCAAATGCTATCCAAAATTTCCCTTGAGGTCAATTATACAAGATCTAAGCATATCCTCAAGTGTTTGAATAATACGCTCGGCTTGACCATCTTTTTGAGGATGAAAAGCGGTGCTTAGATTCACCTTTGTACCCAATCCTTTTTTGAATGACATCCAAAATCTAGATGTGAATTGTGCACCCCTATCCTATATGATGGATAACGGAATACCACGGCGAAACACATTTTCATCTATGAAGATCCTTGCATAATCCTCCTTTGAGTAAGTGGACTTGATGGGAATAAAATGAGCAGACTTGGTCAATCTATCCATAACCAACCATATAGAGTCATGTTTCCTTTGAGTCCGAGGTAAAACCTACCATGAAATCCATGTTAATGTCTTCCTACTATCAACTTGGATTTCTTGAAGTTAACCACCCACCTTTTGGTGCTCGGCTTTCAGTTGTTAGCAATTGGTATATTTTGCAACAAACTCTGCTATGTCCCCTTTTAATCCGTCCGACCAAAACACCTCTCGAAGGTCATGACACATCTTTGTAGAATCCGATGGATGGAATAACGAGAACCATGAGCTTCCTCACGGATCTGGTTCCTCAAATCACCAACATTGGAAAACATAACCTTCCTTAATACCTCAAAATACTATCCCCCTACGGAGAATTACTCATTCATCTAACAAATAACCAATTTCTTCGACTCCATCAATCGCTGATAAAGGTGTTTTTTAGGCTTCACCTCAACCACCAAAGACAATCGGAGTTATGATGAACCATAAAACCACCATTTAGGGAATATTCTAACCTAACACCCAAACGAGCAAACCTATGAAGTTCTTTCACTAGGCTTTCTTGGATTCTTCTACATGAGACACACTACCCATGCTCATGCAAATTAGAGAATCTGCAACCACTTTTGCTTGCCTGGGTGATAGAGGACACTCTTTTCATAATCTTTCTACAATTCCAACCACCTTGTTTGTCAGAGATTTAAATCCTTTTGAGTAAACATATATTTAAGACTCTTATGGTTGGTATAAAATCAACATGAACACCATACAAGTAATGCCTCCATATCTTCAAGGAAAGTACCACAGCCGCTAACTCAAGATCATGAGTTGGATAATTCTTCACATGCACCTTAAGTTGACTAGAGGCATAGGCTACTACTTTCTTATTTTGCATAAGCACACACCCTAAGCCCACTTGGAAGGCATCACAATATCCAATGAAGCCCTTGGTACCCTCCGGTAAAGTCAACACCGGGAGCGGAGGTAAGCCTCTTTTTAAGGATTTGGAAGCTTCTTTCACATGCCTTCGACCACTCAAAGTCACACTCTTTTGGGTCAAGGTACACAAGGGATATGCAATGGACAAAAAACCATCCATAAACGTCCTATAGTATCCCGCTAGACCCAAGAAGCTCCTTAAATTGGTTGGAGTCAATCGCCTAAGCCAATTTTCACCGCCTCGGTTTTCCTTGGATCAACCTCAACTCCTTCACTGGAGATGATATGAACAAGAAATGCCAGTGACCTGAATCGTAACACACATTTGATATACTTGGCAAATAGTTGGTGTTAATTACACATCTATAACACCACTCTCAAATAATCCATGTGTTCACCTCATTTTTTGAATATACCAAGATGTCCTCTATGAAGACAATGACAAATGAAGCTAGTAACTTTGAAACACCCTATTCATGAGGTCTATAAACGCCGCCGAGGCATTAGTGAGACCAAATTACTTTATAAGGAACTCATAGTTACCATATCTAGTTCGTATTGCCATTTTAGGTTTGTCTTAGAGTAAATGCAAATGACATGTTCACACAAATAATGAGTATATTTCCATTTTCACAACAAAACATTGTGATACAACATCAATAATGAATTAATAAGTCTTTTACAAAATTCTCAACATGTCATACACCGATAAATTAACCACACTACCTTTTATTACCCTTTTTTATCATTAAAATTATTAAATATGGACAAGTTAACCTACAACCAAGTCCCATTACCCCAAACCCAAACCACAAGGAAAAACTCGATTATATACAATTAACAAGGTTTTAGAAATCCACTTTCCTTATATAGTCGAACAATCACTCCGGACTTGAGTATTCTCCTTTAGTTTGCCTTCCAAACCAATGCAATCTATTAAAATAAATATACACAATAAGATTTTGAAACTAACAACACTCATATTATTATGTGTCTAGACTTAAACAGAAGTCACTCAAATCTATAAAAAAAGTTCCTAAATCTTGATTTCAACCAATAGATCAAATATGATATTTCCATAATTTCAAATCTAGGGTTAAGTAATAATTTCTGTAAACACTACAACGCTAATAGTTTTCATATAGTATAATATACCCAATATCTAATTTCATATACTTATATCATAAAAACATAAATTACTATGTAGTAAGTATTTAGCGCGACAAAATATTTTCTCATGATTATCGTCCATCATATAACTCCGAATATTAACAAATGATTACCCAATGTATTATTAGCCATTAATAATTTTTCATAAGTCAAAAGTAAATGTTAGCATATGTATTCAGATTTCTTATTTTCAAATCAATTTCAAGTTCTCTTGTTTCTCTTTGATAGCCAACATGGTTATAAATGTAATTATAGACTATCATATACATTAACAAAATGAGATTTAATGGATGATTTTACCATAATCATTCTCGTTCCTCATCGTTGATGTATGTTAGGCGCAATTGGCCTTGGTTACAATTTTTTTAATAAAGAAACTTCTTTTAGTTATGCAAACAAATGGGTAATTTGTATATGGTATTAAAAATTTTATATGCACCTACCCCATCAAATACAAATTAATTGATTATATTAAAAAAACTATCTGCAAATAAAATAACTTAGTTAACCTAATAGTTTAAAATTTTCATTAAAAATTTATTGAATGGTCGTTTATGAGAGAGAGATGACTAGTTCTTTAAAATAACCGATGAGTCTTTACAAAGCAATTCAATTTTCTTTTTTCAATTTTGACAGAAATCGTCATAGATTTTAGAAGTCGAAAACAATATCTGGTAAATCATAAATACATTCATGAATTAGGAAAGCAACGTGATTTATGAACGATAAATAAGTAATGTATTTCGAATTTCTTCTCCCAATTCTTCAAAGGTCCTTTCAATTTTGATTCAAAATTATCAAAAAAACTAAGAAGACACGTCATGAATATTTTGATTTTGCTAAGACCATGAAGAATGTGGAAGAAGAAAGATCTTACATTTAATAATCTAGAAAAAAATATGAGCCTGGATATGCAATGTATAAAATAGATTCGAGCTTTAATTTCATAGTAAAATATATCTGACAATCAAAGGTATGGAATTACATATATTGTGTTGTTAATTCAACTTTTTATTTGTGATTTCGATATGACTATACAATTGTGATACATCGATATTCATGCAACTTGTATAAATTGATAAGTACTCTACTCCTATTAATTAGATACATTACATATGTACTTTTGCATTTAAGTGTTTGCTTAGAGTTCAACCGATTACTTGTGATACATGTAGTATTAATTTGAATTATTGTATCATGATAAAATGTTTAGCATGATGCAATACATTTTTGTACCTTGTTGTGTTTGTG